>PPHD01002580.1:0-35176 GCA_002909625.1 Bambusicola thoracicus | reverse complement strand
GCTTCTTTGGGATCAAAGTGAGCCAAAGTGAAATTAATCTACCCTCAGCTTTAACCTGCTTTGACCTTTTCCCTTTTTTTCTAATTGGTGTCTCCAGAGAAGACACTCTTTCCTGCAAAGCAAGTACTGTTGTTGTAAAATACAGCTGCTCCCTCAAGTGATTTTTGTAAACCACTCCTTATCTTTATATTTTCTTCTATAGTTGTACCCAGTTTGCTTTCCTCCTATGTGAAAGCATATTATGACCTTTAACAGGCAGTAGGTTTTGTCAGTCAGAAAGCAAACCCCATAGGCACCCAAGGTAGCCAGAATGCTTCCGCTCAATGCCACAGCACTGTGTTTTGCATCCCAGGCTGACCCCAACAAAATGAGCGTGACTATACAAACGTGCAGCACTCACACCCTCACCACAGCCCTCTGTGTGCACATACCTTAGGAGGGAGGGCCTGGCTGCCAGCTCATCCTCTTTCGCTTCCCAAGCAGTGTTGGAGGTGAAGCCCTGCTGATCAACACCACTAGTGGTCTTCTCTCCTGAAGACCTCAGAGGATGCTTTGAGCCCGTTTTGTTGAGGTCTCTTTGGAGATTGTGAATGTGTGGCTGGTGATCTGCCTGATTAGGAGGTATAGACTGCAGATACTCTATAACATCTGTGACCACGAGGTCCCTGGAAAAAGACTGTCTGCTCCCTGAGCCCAGACTTACAGTGGCTCAATATGCTCACTGTTTTACTCCAAAAGAAGTAAAATGGATTCCTTTCCCTACATCTTGAGCTAATGTTGAAACTGCTGCTGATGAATCCAAAGTGATCTCTGCCTACTGGGATGCAGTCACTTAAACACCTGGCCCAACCTATCACCCAGCCCCGGTGTTAACTCACCTCACCTGCCCTCCAGAAGTCCATTGTAGTTTGGAGTTATGTTCCCACAAGCCCTGTTCCTGCTGTGTGTGTGATTCCTCAGCTCCCAGCATGCCAGGCTTGCAATGGAGGAGAAAGATGGGAAGAAATGAAATATCATTTCCTGCTCCTGTTTTTCCCAAGCCGAGTGAACATCACCTTGGGGTTTCCTTGGTTCAGCGCCACTGGCATGCTGGCAGGGAGGGGAAAAGAGCTGTCCCAAGCATGAGACTGAAGGGAGAGATGGAATCCCACCAGAGCTACAGTGAGGTGTGCGTTTTTTCCTGTTTCCCTCAATTTTTCACTTTCTGAGCAAGGTGTCAGCACTGAGGGAGGTGAGGATATGCCCAGCCTGGCCAAAGAAGGCAACCAGTCTGGCAAATCATATGCAGACCTCTAAAGTCTTTTTCACTTTCCAGCCATAACGTGAAGTGAGCCTGGACAGGTCGCCTCATCAGGCCAAGCAGACTGCAAAGACTGAGGGCAAGTACCACACTGCTGGGTCATGGACTGAGCTGCACAGACACCTGAGGTGGTTAAGCTGGAGAGAAGAGATCAAAAGCACTTCATAAAGGCCCCAGTAGCAAAATGCCTGGTGGGAGCTGGCTCTGTTAAGTTCATACTTAGTGAAGAGCACAATGGCAATCTGTTGTTATTCAGTGCCTGGGGCTATTGCATTAGTCAGCTAAAATGGGGCTTAATGCTCCCCTATTTTACACGTGCAGGAATTTTCCTAATGTCAATTATGGTTGTGTGTTGCCTAACCATGGGCAGCATTTGGTCCATAAGTTGTTTGCATGCCCTGTAATTTATGTTTGTTTTTTTTTTTTGCGTTGTGTAAAAATCCCAATCAAATGTGTTGTTGGTTGCAAAACATCTTTTCCTGTCATTACCCTGATTGTTTATGCCACGGTGATGTCCTTAGACATTAAGCTCTGTAAAAAGATTGATACACTCCAAAAGTGTAAATGGCAATTAGCTAATTTCATCAGGTGCTGAGTAAGATGGAATGTTTGTGACATTTGAACTCTGCTTCTCTATCTAATTGAAGTACTGAGATCTCAGTCATAATAGTAAATCTGTCTGGGGACAACTCAGTGTAAATCAGAATATATCCAATATGTCAACATTCAGCTCTCTCAGAGAAACATTTCCTTTGTAGTAAAATTGTAACCAATAGATTGTCATCTACAGAATGTTCACCATAAAGATATCATTAGTGGGTTTACACTTACAGTGCCATGCCTTTGGCATGGAACGGCCTTTAGCTAGAGAACAAGCTACCTGAATGCAAATAAGCACTTGCTTGGAACCACAGCCCATGGGAATGGCCTGTCATTCCCTAGTTTGTCTATCAAATATATCCTCACTGATGATCCTTTAGAAACAGTGGATTTTTGCTTGGTACTGTGTATTTTAAGCTGTCGCCAGTGGCACCACACCAAACTGCACTCACAAATACTCTGCTGTAATAGGAGAGCAGCCTTTCTCAGCAGCATAGACAGTGGCCATTTTGGGGACCCGATGGACTGCTCACCACTACTTGGTGAGCTGAAAAAAGAAATGTTGAAGAATTCAACCTGTGTTTCTGATCAATAAGAATTTATCATGATGGCAAGCGTAGCTCAGTTAAGTGTGGTATTATCAACAGTTTGGAACAGGGGGAAGTGAGCACGAAGCTTTGGCAGAGGGCTAACAAGACTGGGAGCATCAGGAGCAGCTGTGACCAACTGTCACAATTAAGTCATAAACAGAGAGGAAGAGGACAGATTCCAGTTGCAGAAACAGGATCAACCCAGCAATTAGCTGAAGCATTATTTTGAAGATTTTAAAGGCTTCAGCATGTATCTGCTGTTAAATACTGATAGGCGTCGCTGAACTTTGCCCTAGGAAGCTCTGCAAAGGGTTTGGAAATTGTGAGATGGGTGGCATAATCTCTACCTGTTTCCTGGATGGGCTTTGATTCATGATGGACAGTGAGTCACAGAGGGTGATGGCATACAGAATTGAAGTATTTCTGCATTAGTGTAAGAAGCTGTAAGTCTTAAATCACAGGCCTACTGTGCTTGCTGCTTGCCTGGTAGAAGAAGACAGTTGACACTGTGTTGCATAGTTATTTGTGTTATATGGAACACTTCTGTTATCTTCATTTCACTAAAACATGGTGTTGTTTAAAATGGCAGTTGCTTTGGGGGCTGGTTCTTCAGCTAGCGCTCAGCTTAGGCTTAGAAATACAACCTGTTAAAATAATCGTTAAGCTATTTAAGGGTTGCTTCTTATTTTTCTCCATCTCTTTCATTTTAAGCTCCATAGACCACACATGGTCAAAAAAAAAAGTAAGATGTCTATTTTTGCCATAAGCCAGGTGTCACTCAGGTCACAGAAGGTATTTCAGGAACGCCGTGTTTGCCATCTTGCATGTAGAAGTGAGAACCTGAGCCCAGTGCCACTACTGCATCACGTGTATCCAGCAGTGATGCAACAACCTCAGGGTTGGTCTCCCACGTTACCTTCACTGTGGACGATCTGCAGAGCACTGCTGGAAAGTATCTCAACCTGCGCAACTGAGCTGAGCAATTCTGCATTTTTTGCTTCATATGAAAATCTCTGATGGCCACAGAGCATCTGAAGGGTTTCTGTAGGGCCTGACACTGACCCCAGCTCCTTTATGCTGTATCATCTCAGACCAGCTTATGTCTGCATCCTCATTTCATAGAATCATAGAATCACCAAGGTTGGAAAAGACCCACAGGATCACGTAGTCCAACCATCCACCCATCACCAATGGTTCTCACTAAACCATGTCCCTCAACACAACGTCCAAATGCTCCTTGAACGCCTCCAGGCTCGGTGACTCCACCACCTCTCTGGGCAGCCCACTCCAGTGCCTGACCACCCTTTCAGAGAAGTACTATTTCCTAACGTCCAGCCTGAACCTTCCCTGGCACAGCTTGAAGCACCATTTTTCTGCATTTTCCATGGTATGTCTACAAACAGACGTGAAAATCTTCATTTTTTTAAATTTCTCTTTATTTTTTGCATTCAATGCATGAGGACAGACAAGATGAGTGCTCATGACAAAGTACAAAGCCGTATGCTGTCCCCAAAACAGTAAAAGACAAAACGTGTAAGAGTTTAAAAAAGCACTTTAGAAATCCTGTGTTTCCAAAATTCCTCATTGCAGAAAATTCAAATCTTTTAGAAAAGTGGAGCTCTGCTTCCTTGTGCACGAAGCCGTATTACGAAAATACATAGAAATACACAGCTGTTTTTCATCTGTATTCTAAGAAATCTGTCTCTGCATTACTAACAATCTTTATGTAACCTATTGGTGGAGCCGACAGCCTCCGTAATACACAGTATGCACAGTTACAAACAATTTCAAAAGTTATATTACAAAATATACAGTAGTTCCTTTTTACATTTTTATAGATAACCATCGTGTGGTTTTCAAATACGTACATATAACACAATCACGAGCCTTTTTCTGTATAACTTATGAAAAGTTCTGTACACTCAAATAATTATAAATAAAGTGAAAATAGTTTTTGTTAAGAGCAGGAGGGAGGTTTTCCAGGACATGTTGTGCTGTCAAGTGTTAAACAGAAGTCCGTTTTGGAATCTGCCTAAAACAACAGCACAATATGGCCTGAAGTTCGCCAGCAAGGAGAGAGGAGGGTACAAACTCAATACATCATAGGGGAAAAGTTACAATGAGGAACATGAAGTACTGATATGTCTGACTATAATTTTCACCCTGATTCTTCGGTAAGAACTGCTTTTCCTCTGATGTTTTGCTGAGAGTTATTATCACTGTGCTTGACAGCTTTACTTCAAGATGCAAAAATAAGGTGCATGCTAAGACATGAGGAAGAATAGATGGAAATGTTTCCTGTTTCAATGAACAGTCAATGGAAATTCAAGATACCTTTGAAAGAATTCTGCATTTTTCACACATTTTTTTTTTTCCCTGTCAAAACAGAGCATGGGAAATGGAACTTAAAGAAACACAGACTGTCAAAGAATCCAAAACGGTGAAAGTAAAATGAAGAACAATTGTTGAAGACAATTCCACTTCGAAAATGAAATGCTGACAAAATTCTGTTTGAACTATATGGAGAAAAAGTAAATTTGAAACAGAATAGTTTGGTAGAACTCCATTCTCTGTTACTAAACCCATAAGGAGCAGAACTATACCAAAATTAAATGCTTTTGAAAATTCACTCTGATGCTAAGCGTTTTGTCACTGGCTCATTATTGTAGAAACAACTGGAATCTCAGTATGAATTCAATTTGCAAACATGTTTTAGGCAGCTTAGTTTGCTATCTGAATGCAGCCTACTGATCCTAGTTCTGCAGAAAACTACCAACTATTCAGAAGTAAATGTGTTATAGCAGCACTGAGTGGCTATGCTAAACTAAGGGTCCTCTCAGTATTTCCACTACAAATTTAATCTATAACTGAGCCATGCAAGCTGGCTTTACGTGATACTGATTGGCCTACACTCCACCACACGATCTTTTCTCCATTAGTGGTTGGACCTCAGGTTCCATGCCATGCTCACTCATATCTAAATTATTAAAGGCTAGCAGAAGTACTCAATGTGTCTTTGAAATGCTCTTTTTCTGACATTGAAATGATACCTTTTGTCAGTCCGTGATTCAGTGCTGTCTCGTAAGCATTTACTAAATCATCAGTAATGTAAGACCTGGGTACAAGCAGCTTCACGCCAAGTGCTATACTATCTCTGGAGTGACTACATGTGCTATTGACTACACTACTACTACTGAAGGATTTTATTTGGAATTTGGATTGCTACATACAATTGCCAGTAAAATTCACATTATTTCCAAGGAGGGTGGTTCAGAGCACACGGTGACAGTGCAGAGTGAACAATCATTTCTCACCTGTCAATGCTGCTGCGTGCACTAACCACAGTCTGTTCTCCAGGTTCTCTCTTTTGTAGCTCTAAAGCCAGTCTCCACTATATATATATATATATATATATGCTATATTTAAATGCCATTTTGTGGCTCAGTCCTGATTGCAGACAGATCTCGCGGAGTCAGCCTGGAGTTGGGCAGCTCTCTACATACCTGTGCCAGTCACTTGTCCTCCCTCCTGCACCTTTCCTCTAATTGTGCCAGGACAAGTGCTTATGGGATTACTCAGTGGACAGGACGGGGGAGGACTATGCAACCACACCCTGAGTCCACAAAGCTCTTTCACAGCCACCCAGTGTCTCTAAACCCAGTGTTTAACCTTCAGCAGGCAAAGTGATCAGCAATTAATTTTTGGCCTTTAGCTTGAAAAAACAAAAGACAGCAGCTCCTATCCCTGGTGTTAAAGGAGACAGAGAGGACTCTAAATGGGCTTATGCATACCCTTATGCCAGACTAGGACTCCCAGAGCTCCTGAGGCATGTCCCAATATTTCATTTTCCTCCACACAGACGAGATTTTGTCCATACTTGGAATATTGCTTTCTAGTTTGACCACTGAACATAGGCCAATGAAAACGTTTGGATTCTTTTTGGTTGGTTGGCTTTCTTTTTTACTTTTTTTTTTTCTTTTTTCATTTACAGAACCTTTAGGGTATCATAAAGTAACTTCTACTGAATAAGCCAATAGGCCAGAAAGGCTGTTCTACAAGTGCATTGTTGGGTTGACTGGTTTTTAATTAATCATGCTCCTTTCATCCCTCTCTTCATAGGACTACATCAAGATTTCTTTTGGTTGCTACTGATAGCATTGGATGAATGTACCACACAGTAGATGCTCTGTAAGCAAATCTGTCTTTAGCTTTTCAACTGATCGTAGATTTTCTAGGGACTCTGTCAAGCTTGTTTGACTCCATTCCTTGATGAGTGATATATCACTGGCTGCAGGAACCTAACAAAATATTCACTCTGTTCTCAGTGCATTGTTCAAGGTAGTTTTCAAGAGCCTGACTGTCCTATTCTTTACCTCTGCTTATGGGTTGATCCGCTACTATAAGGCTGTGTTGTTTGTGCCTGTTTTTTCAACACAAGCTGCAGCTGGAGCCCTTCTTACACCTCTTTCTTCATCAGCCATTGCAATGGTGTTTTCATAAACCTCCATAGTTTTTAGCTGATTATCTTTGGCACCCTCCTGTTCTGCATTGACTTTGCAGCACTTGCAGAATCCGCAGCAATGCTTCCCACAGAAGGCGAGTGAAGACATAATCATATTGTCCCAGGGCTCTAGGGAGTGCATCCAGATGGGTAGGAAGTCCCAGTTTTGAAGCTTCTCAGGCAGTGAATGTGGCCGCCTCGTCTGCATAATATTAATTACAATCACAGCAATAAACAGAGCCAGCAGGGGAAGGCAAACACCCAAAAGGACTGGCCAGCCCGCCAGTGACAGACCAAATACAAACAAAGGCAAAAGAAAGAAGCAGATGAGAAGATAAAATATAGCAAACCATCTGTACTTGGCTGTTATGTTTCCCAAGCTCTTGCTCATGCGGATTGGCAGTCGGGTAAAAGGCAGCGGGTAAAACAGGATAATCCCAGAGACATTGAAGAAAAAGTGGCACAAGGCAATCTAAAAGCAAAAACATTTGAAAAGTTAATTACCTCAAATGACATTAAATAGTCCTACCCACACAGTAATGACTTCCAGTGGTAATGACGTCATAGTTTCCCTTCTATTGCTCCTCACTTTGATCTTTTCTTGTCTTTGCTTCTATTTCACTGCTAGCCCTTTCCTAGAGTGAAAAAAGGTCTTGGTAATACCTCACACATTCTAAAGATCAAAGAAGATAATTAGGCCACTGGCCAATAGCATCTGGAAACGAGAGAAGCCCAACGGAGTCGAGATATCTCCCTGCACATAGAGAAGTTTTAAAATGCAACACTGTACTGAAATAAATTGAATCCACCAGAAATAAAGCTGGTAAAGCAAGCAACTGTCAGGATCCTAACCAAGGAACTTACAGATATCAGTAACCTTCAAAGAGGGTTACTTAAGAGAGTTGTCAGATTTGGGCACTGAATTCCAAGATGTTGAGATTCAATGCTCTGCAGCCAAGTGGCCAATCCTGCTGGATTTCTGAATGAATTCAATCAAATCAAGCTAAATTGAGGAAAGATTTTACTACATATTGATACTCTAGGAATGCCTAATAGAAGCTTTTTGCTCTAGCAGTTGAAATTAATGAGCCAGAATTAGTACCACACATAGAATCAAGCTCAATATCCAGGACATATTTGTATCAGAACTAATTTTGTCAGACTTTTATTCAGAAAAGTTGCAGCTTCTAAATAAATTCAAGGAAGCACTGGTTTATACTGACCTGTAATGAATATTTTAATGTACTCCCTGGGCTTGCTAAAGCTGCAAGTATAGCTGTTGTGGTTGTGCCAATGTTAGCTCCTAGGGTGAGGGGATAAGAACGCTCAATGCTTATAACACCAATGCCTACAAGAAAAGAAACAGCATTAAGCAGTTTTAGAATGATGAAGAAGATAAAAAGTGAAGATGAAGAATAACATATCGACAACTTACCAACAAGAGGTGTAATAGCAGACGTGAAGACAGAACTACTTTGAACAACGAAAGTCATGCCAGCCCCTGCAAGCATAGCCAGGTATCCAGCCAGCCAAGTAAAAGGAAATGGGAAATCTAGAAAAACAGGGGGAGGGACAATGCCTTTAGAATAACAAAACATTCCATGCGAAGTCATATAACAGAGAAAACCCTACTAAGCATTTTGAATGTATATATATTGTTTGCATATTGTCAAAAACAAGATTGGAGGTCAGAGTCAGTTCTACTACTGTAATTTGCCCTGTCATTTGTACTCTCTCCAGCTTTCCACCACTGGACACACTGTGAGATGGATGTTGTAGACCTTTGTCCTGACCCAGGGCAATATATATGCTGTAATACAATTAGGTGCCAGACATGTTTCCACTGAGCTCAACTCAACACCTCCTAATTGTCTAGAGTTTCCTGGCTTTGGCAACCAGGCATTCGCTTTGTAGATGGGATCTTCAAAAGGCTCTGAAGACCACCCATGCTGAAGTCATAAGGCTCCTAACTAGTTGCAAGCTGAACATCTCCTAATAATTCATTTGTTACTGTTGCAAAGAAAAGCTAATCACACTGATTAGAGAAAATAAGTACAACGTCCCTTGTAGTCTGCAGATTTATGAGTGAGCCAAGAGGTCAGGACCTCATCAGCTGAGATGACACAGAGAGATTCTGAGCAAATCACAAATGAACAGTAATGGCCACTTTCTACCCATTTGTTTTGATTCAGGCAGTGATCTTTACCCAGGAGAAGACAGAATGGGGACCACTTTGTTGTCTTCCCCATGGCTGTGAGCCCTCTCACACAATCAGATGTATGCCAGGACTGCTTTTCCCTGGTGCAGGTCCTGAACAATCCATTCAATGGAAAATGAAGAAAAGGCAGCCAAGTGGAAAACAAAACAAACACCCTAGTTTGCACACAATGAAAGCAAAAGCAAAAATCACCTGGATAACACAGGGAAAGACAGAAAGTACCAATATGCAGGGTTGCTTATCTTACTGAGGAGAAGGTTAAAGAATGGAACACGGCAATTACAGGAGAATAGATCAAATAATCTCTACATACGTTTGTCAAACTTACTTTAAAAGAAATGTGCAGACCTTGTGTGCAAGTAGGCAATCATGATCTCAGCACTTCAGCACTATCTTTTGGGGATGTGAAGATTACATTTCTAACAGCTAATGATTACACATCAGAGCAGAGCCTGGACTTTAGTCTCTGTTGCTTTTAATCTGCAGTTCACAAGCAAACTGTTCACTAATAAATTTTTTTAAAAAAGAAAATAACATGCTGAGCTGAAGAAATATTTAGAGGCAACATTTCTGGTTGAATATTATTTTCTCCAAACTGTTCTGCAGTAACAGAACAGGGGATGTCAGTAAATGTACCCAGTGTCCTTGCTGTTACTAAGAACAAGCTTCAGGGGAAGCAGGTAATTACCAGTGTTGATTGTCTTCTTGATAACACTTGCTACTTGTCCTTTAAGCACAGAGTTTAACAGCTTAACGATCATCACCAAACAGGAGCAAAGAACAAGCAGGGACAAAGCCAGAAGTATGAGACCGATGGCAAGATCAGGCAGGTCTGTTTCTGCAAAGAGATGCCGGCCTGGAAAAAAGAAAAGGAAAACAAATCGGCCTCGTCTCATTTTTGTTTCTGATCCCAAGGCCAGCTCTGGTTTTCATGCACAGCCTAAGAAAACGGGACCAGAGCACACATGGCGAAAATTGAAAATGCTATCTCCTTTTGCTGCACAGAATTTGTTTCTGAGAGGTGCTCTTACATGACACTTTCGTAAAATATAAAGCAGGCACATCTGCAGAGCAAGAAGTCTGGCTGACCACGTGCAGCTCTGTGCATGGAGGGAGAGTACAACAAAATGAGGAAATCATAATGTGCTCCTAGCTGGGTTGTGGGTCAGCAAGAGATGGCTATGTGCCAGAGAACAGCTGCTGAAATTCTTGAACAGCACACCTGGATGGAGATATCCAAGCAACTGCTTACAGCAAAGTAATTGTAACTGTAGCACCAAGTCACCTGAATAGCCAGGGTGAAGTGATACTGAAGACCTCAATTACTGATACTAGGGAGCATGGAAAGAGATCCATGTACTGCCAGATACAGTGATGATGCTGGTAACTCCAGCTGTATAACAGAGCACAAGCTGTTTTGACTGCAGCTGTAGAAGTATCCTGTGAGTCCCTCTTGATACACCTTTAAAGTGGTCTGTTAACACCATTAGAACAATATGCATCTCTGTAAAGGTATTATATCAAAGGCAAAATGGTTCAACTACTTACATTTAGTGATATACTCTGTTTCAGATATGTTTTTCAAGGTCCACGTCACGTTTCCTTCTGACCAGCAAAGTTCAGAAGACGTGCAGTTCTCTGAAGGTGGAATTGTGACATTCTGCAGTGTCTAAAGATTGCCAGAGAAAGCAGCTGATTCAGGCAACTACAGTGCTCACTAAGACCTCATACAAAGTTCTAGGTTTTTTACTGCAACAAAGACTTCATCAACTAAAGGAAGATTTGTAAGCTGGAGTGTAACTCGACTGCACCCCATTAACGACATGACAGATGTTTTTGTATTCTCCAAATAAACAGCTGTGCTTTCACTTAAGTTGTTCAACGCAACTTTTAAAGGTGAAAATATTCCCCAAACCTTCTACATCATTACAGCCATAGCACCACAGTGTCAGGAGCTAAGAAGCTTAATAACTGATCTCAGGGTTCATGGAAAGAAATTCACATCAGTCTGCAGCTGGGGGACAAAGGCATTCCTTTCCAGTCCCTGCCACAACTTCCTTGGATCAAAACAATTTCTACCTCTTTACTGTCAGTTTAACTGCAGTTAATTGTCCAGAGGCTGTGGAGTCTCCTCCTTGGAGATCTTCAAAAGCCGCCTGGATGTGGCCCTGGGAACCCCACTCGGGTGTATCCCTGCTGAAGCAAGGGCTGGAAGAGATGGCCCCTGCCCACCTCAGCCACTTGGTGGTTCTGTGATGCTGAAATGGTCTGACGAGCATTGCACAGGACTGTGACTCAGACAATCATATTAGTGCAGTATCTGCTGCTGAATGAGCATAGCTTGGTCACAATGCCTTTGTGTGCCTGTTTTCCCACCTGTAGAAACACAGCTACTACCTTATTTTCTAAAGCTCAAGGATTCTCTAAGAGCTAATCGTTTTCATCATGATTAGTATTGGTACTATTGACTTGAACCTGAATTTCTCTTTATAAAATAGAACCTTGCCTACAGGAGCTCCAGCTGATAGCCCAGATGACACTAAGTCCACAAGTCCTTATGTAGATTAAGAAACAGTTCAGTGACTGAACTGTACTTTCCCATATCAATATAGCTAACAGCAAAATGGACTCTGAACTACACTCTGCTGAACAGGAGCAATCTGTAAGATACGTTGGAGTGATACTCTGTTTCAGAAATGGGGAAAGAGAGATCACATCAGATCCTATTTTATTGCAGCATTCACATTCCCCCTCCAGCTGATGCAGAACAGCCCAAGATGGACAAAGCCAGGAGTGGCCCCACAACATCAGGGAGCACCTGGTCTCCAGCCTGCTGAAAACATCAGCCAATATAATTACAACACAGTTCTCTGAAATTCTTTCAGAGAATGTGGTATCAAAGCAGATTCATCAAACTGAAACGTCTGTCCTTATCTTTTGCTTTAAATACACTCAGTCAGCATACATTCCTCCTTGATGTAAATCTATTTAAATATTTTATCCAGAAATTAGTTTAACTTACTAGGAATGCAAATCAGTTAAATATCTTCCTCTTCTCCAACCAAGCTCAGTTCAAACTTGTAGGGGTTTTATGTGTCTGTGTATTTTGACTGTACACTGGGGCAGTAGTTATATAGCCAAAACACAGTCATCTACAGAAAAATTATCCGTGTTGAAATGCAACCTTCAGCCTATGCTCCCTGTGCCATCACTTGCCTTCTAAGAGCAGGAGGACTGCAGAAGGCCAGGGCTCGGGCCTTGCCGAGCTTGGTGCAGCAAACAGGGCAACCAAGAGCTGCCAGGGGGCTGGAAGCAGTAGGCCTGCCCCAGCCTCTGCCTTACCTGGGATTAAAGACCCAGTGCTTCAGCAGGGTAACCCGAGCAGAGTTTCACATTAGCATGGCTCTGCTCTTACCACTATCTCCCATAGCTAACATTTCACTGGCCATCCAGACAGTCATTCAATAGGAGCTGGGCTCCTCTGAAAATGCAAGCACTGAATTTTAATCTCTGCTGTATGTCCTCAAGTATCTTCTGCATTATGACTTCAGGAGTTAGTTTTATATATACACTAACAAGTAAAGGTCCAAGAGAACGCTCTAGTTGTCAGTTTGGCTGAACAACACAAATCAAACACAGCTTCATGGCCAACCAAAGTACTCATTGGTGTCACACTGGGCAACAACTTCCTTCATGCTGCAGGGTTACTCAGGTGAAGAACTAACGATTTTAGCTCCAGAGAGGCTTTGTCTGAGGGCAGTTTTCCAAGAAAAATGAGGTAACCAACTGTAAGCAGATTACTCTAGCACATATTAGACTAGGTGCTTAAATTGGACAGATGAATGGTGGCCAAAAAGAGAGTTTCTTGGTCCTCCATTCCAGATTTTTTCCACTTTCAGGGAGTTGATAGAAGTACCAAGTTTAAAGGCATCTGCTTGTGAAAGAAGTGAAAGGCTTGGCTCCAAACCACAAGTTCTGATAAGCAAGGTCCTGCATGGTACAGTACCTAAAGCAACCAAGTCAAGCTCACCACTGGAGTGCCACGTTTGGTTTAAGTGATGCAAAAGCTAGATTATATTGTGTTCATTCTTCTGCTGCAACAAATACTCATTCAAAAATCTAATTTCACATTAGTACGATAAGAAGTGTCAGTAACATCTTTCCTAGGGAGCCTTACAACTAATTTAACATAATACTCACCACATTGGTTTCAGTTACGCACCAAATCTTTACCAGGCTTTTGTTTTTTGCTGATTCGTCATTAGTAGCGATTGCATTTATTACAGATTTATCAAGCTTTAAGAAAAGAAAAACAAACAGCATTATTTCAACTTGCATCACACAGCTCGACTCACACTGAACCACATAAAGCTTCCATGACCATCCCTAACACTGGAGCTGCTGCCCAACAGGGAGGAGGGGCTTTACTCCCAGAGAAGGTTAAATTCTACACACACACACACACGCTGTGTCTCATTCTCCCCAAATCACCTACACACATATCTCAGCCATTTTATTCAAGCAGCTACGCTGACGTAACTGCCTGAACATGTTTACTGACATTTTAGGATCTGCATGCCATTCACAGCTCCTCCAGTGGTGTGTAAGTTTCCCATAATTTACATTATTTCTTCAAGTCTTATGCAGATCTTCTGGATGTATCAGGTTGCCTCAAGTAGCACTGTCTGCCAGCGTCTATGCAATAGTCTGACACTCCATCCATCCCAAGTGTCACCTGCCTTCCCAGCCCTCCTAGCCAGGTCTGTCCTCACTAAGGTGAAATGTGGGGGAAACAGAAATGGGAAATACGGAGCTAGGGCTCTCTGTGTAGCAGCTTAATTTAAGACCTAAAGAGCTTACCTCAATGATGAGCTTTGTAAAAGGGTCTGTGATGACTTTTAGTAGCTCAGGGGCATCTTCACCACTTTCAAGATGAAAGGATTCAACTATAACATTGGTGAGATGGTAAAGATAGCCAGAAATGACTTCAATAGGCAACAATGCAAACACAGCAAGCCAGTTAAAGAAATCATGGATTGTTGCCCCAGCAAAGGCCCTACAACAAATTAAAAAACAGAGCTGCTTTTAATTAAACAATATATGCACAACTTTCATTTAAATATGAAATCATAAAAGCGGAGATGAAGCCGACTTCAAGACAAGCATTATTTCATTTCTAAGGTCCCAGAAGGTGGCAGCTTTATTACTGCTAACCAAGCAAAAGAGTCAGCTAAGGTCACTGAAACAAGAAAAAATGAGGAAAGACAAGTGATCCTTAACACAAGGCTGCTAACAGTACTCAATTGAAGAAAGAAGTGGCTGTATAGCCTACATTCATTTTGCCGCTCACCTATTGTTGATACTTGTTTGATCCTCAAACAGGATTTGCCTCCAGGACCTACTCTACCTGACTCATGTAGAAGTGGCTCTTTGCAGCCCTCTCACATGTTCTTGCAAACTGCAGGTTTGTCCTCCCAGCCTCTCCTCCACAATCTGAAGAGCCACAGCTGTTTCCTCAAGGGCACTCTTTCCCACATTCCTAATAGCTGTTTCCTAATAGCTCTTAATTCTGTGCAATCTGCCTATATTTGTTTTAAAATATAACTCCTTAAATTAAACATTGTAAAGGAAGAAAATGTGGAGGAAATATTCCTTGAAATGGTAATCCTGCAATTTATGTTCCAAATTGCTTGAGGGGAAATTAGGTGGAACATTCAAAGTAGGACAACAGAAGTATTGAGAGACCAAAGTGACTGTTACAGGCTACAATGAACATCAACTTATTTACCCTTTTTTTACCTGACCCAAAACAAACAGGCTATTTTGTCACTGGAGTTTAAGTCTAACACAACCAAAGACAGCAAATCTTGTAGAAGTACGCTTTGGTACTTTACACGTTCAGTATGTCATAAATGATCAGGTACCAAAGTCTCATATCCCTCCCAAGTTTACTGCCATGAACTCTTCTCAAGGATAATGCCAAGTGGCAGACTTGTCATAATTGGACAGCCAGAATACACCATATTGTCTATGGTTACCATCTTTTGTTTATTGTAGACTTCCAAAACCTTGAACACGGATGTCTCTCTTAAGTAGAAGAGGTCAAAATAGTGTAATATCAATCTACTAACTCCCGTAACTAAGAGGTAATCAAAGGTGGGTGATGTCATGGAAGCTGTCTGAAACTTTATCCTTGTGTAAGATCCTATTAAGAATGGTGGACTTTTATAAAACCACAAAAATTTGACGGAACACTATACGCTTTTCTTCAAGAATGTGAAACCATACACCTAGATATTCTACTTTGGCCATGGCAGGAGTGATGACAGCTTACAATTTGCTACCCTCTGAAAGAAAATTACAAAATTGACTTCATTACTTCCTTATGACAAAGAAAAACAGGATCCTTCTTTTTTTTTTTTTTCCAATCTCCATTGAGATTTAGAGGTCATAAAAGTTGCTTTAGAAGTTTGCTTGCAGCTTTCATAACCAGACATTCAACTTCTGGACAATAGAAGGATTGAATGGCTGTAGTAGTGACAGGCAATATAGAAGAAAACTTACTAAGAAGGAAGAAAAGCAACTTTTCAGATCTAATGTTTAAGTACAATACCTTCTAAATTCATTCCTGTCCCCGGCTTGCATGAGCGCCACAATTGTGTTTGTAACTGAGGTGCCAATGTTTGCCCCCATAATGATAGGAATAGCTGATTGTACAGTCAGCACTAGAAAGTAGAAAATGAAGCATTCAATGAAAAAAATGAGATCATCTGTGAGCTATTTGGTCCAGTAAAAATTAACCTATATTAAGACCACAGGGACAGACTTCCTTCAATGTCACTGGGATAAGGGACTCCAATCCAGGTATGTTTGCTTTAATCACGCCCCTTGGGAAGGTGGCATTCCAACAGTCTAGTGATCCCCACTGTAGTCCCTTGTTATCTCTTTTCATCACACATTAGAGGGACAGAGCAACCGTCTCTTCTTCCTTAGGCATAACCCACTTTCTGAAGAATTTTGGAATGTTGCCAGAAACAAAATTCGGTAACTGATTAACACAAGAAAGGTATGTGGATACTTCCAAAGTTAATGCATTCATTGCCAACACTTCTGGTGATTTTCACTACAGTTATGAACACTGTTTTCTGCAGCACATTAACTTTTTCTTTCTCTCTCTTTTTTTTTTTTTTTAATATCAAAGGCTTCAGCAGTGAAAGCCTTTTCCTGCAGTCCCTACTCTTAAATCCAATGCTTCTACATCTTTGACACAGGTGGGAACAACTGTATGCTGCACCAAGATTTGTGGGTGATCTCCAGGAAGGCACTACAAGCAGACTTACGTGTAGAGGACACCATGCTGACGATGATGGATGAAGAAGTGCTGGAGCTCTGGACCATCACAGTCACCAGAACTCCTATCACCAGCCCCGCAACAGGATTAGAGAGCACGGAATCATCTTTAAAAATGTCCCCTGCTGCTTTACCTACCAAAACATATTCTCAGTTAGAGGAGTACAAGGTCAAGTCAGTATGAATTAGCAGAGAATTTAAAGACCCTTCAACCATTTAACATGATAAATACGCATCCATGCTTGCAAGCAGAAAAATGTACAAGGTGATGTAGCCCAGGGATCCAAATTCAGGTTCTGAAGTCTCAGTTTATCAGTCATATACCTTATGTTCTCTCATTTCACTGACTACAGAAGTTCCAGTGAATTCTGCAGAGAACCAGATAAAACTAGCAAAAAAGTGAAGACTGTAGAGTAAGAAAGCATAACTGTAGAGTAAAAAAGCACATATGCATAGATTTAAATGCTATTACTGCTTTGATGACTTTTGGTTACCACGTCAAGGAAAGTTGTTTTAATAATTCCAATACTGTTCCCATAGCTTTCCAGGTTGCCAAAAATCCAGAAAAAATTCTACAGAAGCTCACATTTATTTGATAACCACTTCTGAATCCATGACCCAAATTCAACCCTTAGAGAAAGGTAAATGTAAAATTATATTTCAACAGTTTTCATCTGTGAATGATTTAGGGGACATTTCAGTGCTGAATGCTTCTGTCACTAAAGTAACAGAGCTTCCTAAGAAATTGAGATCAGTCTCTACATCAACAGCTCTTTGGAAACTTAGAAACAAAGGTCCTTTCACACAGAGGAAGGTCAGCCTTCACGTGGAGATTCTTCCTTCTAAACCAACATCTCTACAAATAAATCTGTGGCATACGCTCTTTTAAGAGAGATACTTGCAATTTACTGATTCAGATGAGACTTTCTGCCCCATTCATAGCTTATTCTTGATACTTTAAATGCATTTTCATACCTCCTACTAGTTGAAAAGCAGAGCTCAGTACATCTAGAGAACACACGAACAAGTAGAGTAATCCAAGCAACATAATGAACTTTCCAATCCCATAGAGTACACGAATGATTTTTCCTTTTCTATCCAGTTCTGCAAAACAAATACATTATGCATAAAGAAACGTTTATTTATCTGGTGTTCTCTCCAGAACAGTTTAGTGCAGAAGAAGAGGCTAAGGAGCTAAGTACAGCGTTGTGATCCCTGCATGTAATTAAATCCAAAAGCGCTCTTCTTAATCCAAATTTTAACTGTAGAAGCAGGCAGTTCATTTTCCTAATGAAGTCTTAGAACGATCCTTAGTTTTACACATTCATCTTACTGAATTAAGGAAGTTCAATATGAGCCTGAAAATAAGATCACACTACTTTCGGACTGTTTTTCCATATATATCCCCTCGTGCTTTAAGGAAGGTAAGCAATATCATTTCCTATTCCTTCTTATCAGCCTGAATGTCATATCCCAGCTTCACCACTGGGGAACATGAGACAAAGTGTAAAGTCTATATCTGAAAACTGCTCAAATCCTGAATTCAGACATAAGAAATGATGGAAAAAATAAGTGCACGTAACTTATTTACTGAGAAATGTCTACCTGACCACTTGACTCCAGTGTCCTGCAGTTCTGGCAGAGCCCATGGGTCTTCTTCTTGCCTTGTCTCATCTATCAATGCTATTGTGGAAAATGCAGGTTGAATTTCCACTTTGTTTCCAAGTGAAGCCACGTTGCCTGATGAAACAGAACATTAAAAATGTTTTAATGACTTTATCTCTTCTCCAAGGAGCCTCAAACATACACATTTCTGTAACCTGCAGGTCAGCACACATTACCTTTGTGATTTTCTCCTTCTTTTCCAGGCATGTTCTGGTTTTGTTTGGAGGAATCACCAATATAGTTATTGGTTTCAGGCTTGTCTACCTCAGGCCAAGGAGCCATGATCTGTGACTAATAAAGCAGAGCTGATTAAAATTCGTGTGCAATCAACAAATACAACTTAGAGCAAGGTATGTGGAAAATATGACTAAAAGAGATGGAATGGAAGCAACTTGCCCTCTAACATGGATTTTTACTAATCTTTCTGAATTATTCCTTTATTTGTGAAATGGAGATTTTAATTACTTTTGAAATCACACTCTTGATTTCATTTGCACAATTCACAAATTTATATATATATATATATGTCTGTATTTTTGTTCGCTTTCAGCTGACATGAAAGACAAGTTTTCTCTGCTTTCCAAACCTTAAGCATTTCTCTAATTCATTTTATCCTCTTTCAGCAAAAAGCTTTACTTTCTTCCATCTTCAGGTTTTTGACTGATTACCAAACTGGTAATTCATTCTTCCCCTACTTTGGGTGCTCACATATGGTAAAAAACAAATCTTTTTGCCTTTACTGATTCATTCCTATGGAAGGGTGGATTGCAACGTGACCCTGGACAATCTGAAGGAAGACCCGAGCTCCAGAGCAATCCCTGCTGAAGGACCAGACAAGAGCGTCATCTAATAGCAGTGGCCATTTTCAGGTCTGTATTTGCAGCTTCAGTTTCAGTCAGCTCATATAGGCTCCGTGAACCGCTTCCTTTCTGACCCCTTTTTAAGGTCAAGCATTTAGCATTCATTGTAATATTGTCCAATAATCAAACATAATTAAAATAAGAAATCATATGGCTAAATCCTGCTGATCTAAGTAAAAGCAGAGGTACAAGAACACGTGGCAGTTCAAGGCCAGGCAAAAGCTGAGGAGGCAGATGTTTCTTGCACCAAAACTTGGGAAGACCCAAATCATTTACTTCAGCAACACAGGGAGCCAGAGAGGTAGAGATTATGGGGGGCAAGGTGATTGTGGGGCTCCTAGTGATACATGATAATATTTACGCACTCCCAGGCCTGTCATGGCATTGGTTAGCCCAGCCAACATGACCCAAAACCCAGTGGAAAGAATGTGAGAAGTGAACCCTACACAGAAAAGCCTCACCATGGGACCTGTTTCTTCCACCCTCTCCACCACACATGCCTGCTGGCCACCATGCCTTGCACCCACATGACAGAAAAAAAGGTAAGCACATTTGCCTGCAACGTTCCTCATAAACAAAGCACCTGCCCCCAGCCTTCAAGGGCAGGTGAGCATATCAGACATCCATAAACAAGGCTCAGCTGTGGTTAGCAGCCACTCTTGGGGAGTATAATTAATCATTTGTTTAATCATAATCATTTTGGTAGCTGATGTTTTGTCCCTGCCCATATTAACAACCACACATCCTACTCCTACAGCTGGGAAGGAAACAGCACAGACAATACTAGCAATATACCACTGTAGCAAAGCAAGTTATTGTTTTCTGCCACTGCCCAGATTAAGAATTTCTACCATTCCACATAAGTGGGAAAAGTATTCTACAACCTCATTAGCAAAAGATATACTTCTACACATTTGTTATCAGTGGCACGAGATCCTGTGCAGTTCCTAAGACACACCAAGTACTCTGAACAGATGGAGGAAAATTGCTCTTGCTTGTTTCAACAAGGTTTTTCATCTGCTTGGAGCAGATTCTGGTATTTTCATCCATGTCAGAACAACCTCCAAGCCCCACCTGTGCCAGAACACCTCAGTCTTGTCAAACAAGTTTCAGTTATACACATTCAGCATTCAAAGAGCTCTGAAAAAGCGCAACTGCTCAGCACAAATGCTCCTCAAGTGAAATGCAATCATGAAAATGCTCTGGAAATTCAAGTACAAAGTTGTATTGCCAACGTACTCCTTGCCACGGAGAAGTACAAGATATACTGGATAGCACCAGTCCGGGAGGTCACCAGTATTTTTACAGCTCTTTCATTAACTTTGGTATGAAAATGAAAGATTCAGCCTGTATGATTGGAGTATGGAAACTGAATTGATGCATTTGTTACGGAAACTGGAGCTTGAAAACTTTGGCAGAAAAGCAACCTGTGGTTCTCCGACATAAACTCTTCCAGTTCAAGAATTCAGCAAGGCATCTTAATAAACATCACTCACGTTCCTGAGGTGCTCAGGATCCCACAGGTACGTCATTTATTATTATTGTTTTTGCTTTATATGATTAAATACTCTAGAATGAGAATTGAGCACCTCTGTGGCAGAAGTTTTTTTATAATTATGTTTATAAAATTATTCATATGAGTCCTGGCCAACCTCTGGTTTGTTAAGGTAGACTTGAGTACTGGACTCCCTAACAGTATTTGCCTTGTGTGGCTGGGCTTGCTGTGGTGTTCCTTGAGCCCCAGTTCCATGTAACTGCTGTCAGGATGGACGAAAGCAGACCCACACAGATCCTTGAAGTGCCACCCAGATTGTCAGCTTTCTCCAGATCCGAGCTCTTGTTAAACGAAACAGTGGAGAAGATAACTTATAGCTGATAACTTACAGCTGATAACTTACACCTGATACTGCGGTTGTCAGAATCCTGGCCACAGCAACTTACTGTTAATTGATCACTGCACTACAAGGATACAATTTTCCCTTCAAATAACTCTTTCCTGCCCTCAATACAAATGTTAATATCTTGAGAAAAACATGCAGAAGACAATTCAGATGTTGTGGAGGAGCAGAGGGTGACGGGGATGCCCACATCGCTCCCTGCCCCTCAGATTAGTTGACATCAGGCCCAGCACCATTGTACACGGTGACTAGGAAAACACTAACAGTGGTTTCCTTTTGAGCACTGATGACAACTGTGAAGGAACATGCTAGAGAACATGCAGAGGACAGGCCTGTGCCCACACAGGCTGCCAGGAGGAGCTCAGCTAGACCCCAGGCACAGGCTGAGTGTGCTGCTCAGTGCTGTGCTGAAATGGGAGCCCGATTCCCCCGAAAGTGGTGGGTCACAACGCGCTATGCATATTGCAAAGGGCTGAAAGCTAACGCCATGCAGGCTGTAACCCAGCCTGCGCCAGCGAGCCACGCAGCAAAGCCTCTCACAGCACGGCACGGCAGGTATAGTCTTTCCTCTCCTTCGGAAAATGCTAACTGCATGTGACGTCTGTTCTGGCTGCAAAGGAAACTGAAACCTCCCGCTCCTCAGGGGGAGATCAGCATGAATGGAGGGAACAAATGCTGCAAGAAAACGTGAGAGTTATGAAGTCAGAGCCATGTTCTCTCCCTCACTGCTGCATGTCAGAGTTAAAGTCCAGGGAAGGACAAGAGCGACGCTTGGTGTCACGCAACGCCTGCACTGCCATCCCCGGCCACTGCACAGCTGTAACAGAGCTGCTGCTGCTGTAGGGCTCCCTGTCATTTTAAAGCAGCAACAGTGACAAATCTGTTTCTTTTGTTGGACTTAACACAGAGAATATGAAGTTCCATTTGCACATGCCTGGATGGTATTGTTTGTACCTCTCCACCCGTGACCGTCCAGTGAAAGGGCAGGTTGTGCCTGAAGTGAGAACTACAGAGCTGTGAGCCTGGATAACATCTCACCTGACAGGAACAGATCCAACGAAATCACGGTTTTTCTGGGGAAACAAAAAATCCCCAGGTTGCTTAAGCAGCTCCAAATCAAGTTTTGGATTCAGCCAGACTCTCCGCACTTCTCTCCTCTCCCAGCCTTCCCACAGACACATACCACTTTTTGCCATCCAGACCATACTACAGTTTTTATGCTGAAAAGGCAGTTACCAGCTGATCTGAGACCCAATTCTATGGGGTAGTAAAGATTATTATTTGCTACACATATTTTATAGCAGTAAATACGTAGCTGCACAGCAATCCTTCTTATGTGCAGTTGGAAGAAATACAGCTTTTCCTCAAAACGTATCATCTCAGACAGAAGCAAATTATACTGAGAAGGGGAGGGAAAGACCTTAGCCAGCACAAATTGATTGAGTTTCTTTACATTACTTGACAGTTCCACCCAAGAGCCCATTGCAGCCACAAAGCCCCGAGTGCAGCAGAAGAGAAAATCGGGCAAATAAATGCCAGACAGGACCCAGCCCCAGAGCAAACCTCATCTCTGCCCAGGCACCTCTTGGGGGCTTTTTCTCTGAATAAGACAGCAGGCTCACCCACCGTGTGAGCTTTCAACCAATGCAGCAGCAAATGAGAAATAAAAAGGATGCGTGAAAGCTGGAAGAAAATGTCAGCATTGCACTCACTGCTTATTCCTATGCATCCCTGACTCTTTTTCTCACACCTACCACATGGCAAAGCTAAAGAAAAAATAGAGAAAACTAAGAAGAAAATGAATGTCTAAGCTAGTGCAAAGAGAAAACAAATCCCAAACATTAATTTTAGCATTTACAACCAAGCAAAGTACCAAACAATGCCACTTAAGAGCCAGAACAGACAAACTTCAGTGACCTGCTTGAAACGCCCAGGAGGTATTTATTTAAATCAAACAATTCCCTCTTCCAGAATAAAGCAACAACAAAAAAAAAACGTTCCCAGCAATAAGGAAACCCAACAAATTACCCCATCCCAAAGACAGAAACACACAGCAAAGATTGGAGAGAGGAAAGAATAATGACATTAAAAAGACTTACTGATCTAATGGAAGAGCTGCTAATAAAAGTTACTGAGAAACCAGCTGATTTCTGTCTACTGTCACATTAGTTGAGCTAACTGCATTAGACTAATGTATTCCTTCTACCCCAGTGTATCAAACTGAATTAGCATAGGAAAATGTTTCCGTGGAGAAGAGCCTGGCCCTGCCGTAGTGCTGCACACAGACTGCGGCTATCTGCGCCAGCACATGGACCGACAGTATTTCATTCCAATGTTTCATTAATCATATCCCGGGCATTTTCCAGTATCCAGTACCACCGCGACTTAAAATCTCACCGCTTTTCAATCCAAATAGTAGTGAAAACAATAACATCTCATGTCACAGGCAGTTATTATTTGTGCTTTTCTTTGTTTTGCTTGTGACAGCTGCAAATACACGGGCTCTTTTCCTACGATATTTCATTAAAACAACAACCAGTTACTTGCAAGCAGAGTTTGGTTTTAGAATCACACTTTGTTATCACTTCCTTAAAATATAAATGCAGTGAAGCACACAAGCTGAAAATGCTACCAACCGGGTGACATTTCACACGCCCCTCCTGCTCCCTACATTAGCTCTCTGCTGCCTTTTCTTGAGCTGTGAAAGCGGAGCTGTTGATACATAAGCTAATTAAGTTTAAAATTTGGGGAAAAAAAGAAGAAAGGAAACAAAATAAACCCCACAGCACTCCCTGTTCTTAGTTGGTTCTACTTACCACTTCTTTCTCCCCAGGCAACAGAGTGAACGGACCAACTGGGCAGCCACTGCAACCTGCAATATATATAGACAGGTGTTGAGCAAAGTTTGCTTTCATCATTACGCAGTAACATTTTTACAGTCCGAAGGCAGTGCCTACCTCAGTAATCACGATCAACCCTTTTTCAGAAGGAGTGGGCAGCAACCGACAGTGATAAAACTACAGGCTATTTCACACTTATCACATTCTAAAAAATGTCCCATCAGCACTTAAGTAAGAGTTACGAATGTGTTCATGTGAGTGCCGTGGGACGGTTTGTTCCAGCTGGAGAAATTGCAGTCTGCCCGATCACTCAGTAATCTTTTTTCCAATAGTAATTTTCAAACGATATTTTGCAATCTCAGAAGTCTGTCAAAAGGATGCAGAGATGTGGCAGTACTGTTATTTGTCTGTTCGGGTGCCTATTAATCTGCCTAAGAACAGAAGTGAAGGGGAATCAGATAAAACGCGGTGTAAGTAGGAAACACGTAAGAACTTCTTTGAGAACAGAGGATGAAATTTCCTTCTTATCAGTGCTCTGTGTTTACGATTAAGGGGAGCTCATTAGCATTTTGGCTATGGTTCTCATTCTAAATGAGTTAAAGTTGTAAGGATACCTTTGATAACTGCATTCGGAGCACTATCAAGGAAGATTATGATAAAGAGATATGTTATCCAATAAATACAGTAAGCTATTACCAAGTAGGCACAAATCACTATTTTACTGATGATATTAATGGGGAACTTGAGGGGCTACCTCAGGCACCATAGTTTTATTCTCTTTGAATTCTTACTGTTTCAGCAGGCAATCTGTATTGAGAAAGTAAGCTGTAAAGCAGCAACTGAATCAGCAGATCTGCTTTGTCCGTACATACGCAGTGCTATCTCCCTGCAGCTCAGTGACTTAGTAACTCAGCAAGAAAAATACAACTCTTGCTTTTTGCACCTTTCAACCCACTAGACACCCAGCCTTTGGAGCTGGGGGCCAGAACCTGCTCCTCACCTACATGGGTCTCAGAAATGTTTAGTGTGTGTAAGCGGTGGCTGCAAAGCCTCCATAGCCCCATCTGCAGATTCGCAGAGCACCTGCTGGTGTAAAGCCAACCGCTGCCTTGATTACAGGTGATGTTGGAGCCCAGGGAGACCTGAAAATAGCCTGAAGGGGAAAGAAGTGATAGGAAATTGCCTCAAGGTCCATTTTCACAGGCTCTGTTTTCTTAACAAAACTGTCCTTTAACGTTACCTATAAAAATAGTTGTTTATCATTGATGACCTCCACCTCAGCAGTAGCTGAAGCTTTTAACTGGGAATCTTCCTAATTCTCTAAGTTGTGGTTTATTCTCCTCTGAGTCACTGTTTGTGAAACCCAGCTCTGATGGTGAGAAGTGACGAGATGCTCACCTTTACAGGGCCAGGCTGGGACTCAGCCACGTGTGGTGACGTCTTAAGACAGGATTTTTATTCCGAGTCTGTTCACTTGCTAAGTACAATACTATGCACTGACCACGTCCATGTCTTAGGCTGGGATCAGACTCATCACGTTTCCAAAAAATTTTTGAAAGAAAAACCTAGTCACTTATGGAGAGGCAGGCAATGCAGGGTCTGCCTCTGGCAGCCTGGGGCAGGTTTTCTGCTTTCAGAGCCTCCATAAGGAGTTTCAAGGGATGAAGGAGGGTGTTTGTTGTCCAAGGAGCCTTTGCCTCATTCAGGATCAAAGGAGAAGAAGATTAAGCACATCATAAGACACCACAAAGTGAGAGCTATAGCCCAATGCACCAGATTTTCATTCTTCAGGAACAGATTCAAGAGATGATGCTACTGAAGAAGACCAATTTAATTCCTTTTTCCCCCCTTAGGGGCCATGGAACTTATACAAAAAAAATACTCCTGGATGGAGAAGGTTTACTAGAACATAACATTCAAATAAATGTCAAGAGTTATTACTTCCTATCACAAAAGCACTAAATTACTCTGCAGTTTCTTGGAATCAAGCTTCACCAGCCTGTCTCACCAGAGACAGTATGGGTTACAGAAGGTGCAACCACAGGTAACATCTCAAACAGACAACAAGAAAAAATTCCTGGCATGTGCAAATTCAGTGTGAGCTGAACTCTGTCCAGGTGCTGTTCTGTGTTGCAGGAAGCTATCACACAGGAGGGATACATATCTGCATAACAGGCATCATCTCTGCAAGTCCCCTTATGGTTTTCCCAAACAAATGGGAGATCTGCTGGCAAGGTGTTGACCCTGTTGCTCTTTAAGACCCAGGCCTTAGGATAGAATATGAAGTGTACCTAAGTCATAACAAAATCTAAATAATTAAAGGCGAGTAACATAAATGGTCATCCATTCTGCAAAGGTATCAGAGCAGCCCAAGATGTGTTTTCAAGAACAATAAGATTCATATGATAAAGTCCGCTCTTTCAGTAGACACAGCTTCAGAAGACAGCAGGCATGATCAAGACTCAGCTAGGATCAGGAGAGAAAGTGTTCCTCTGACAGTTTAATTTTCAATGTTCCATAAATCCAAAGAATGTAGAGCTAAACACCAGATCTTTGACATGTTGAGACACAAGGAAACAACTATGTGGCTCTTTACTGAAGAGTGGTATTACTTCCAGCATTTGGAAACAACACTGCCCATTTTAATTTGTTTTGAAACCTTGAACAAAGGTAGCCGTCTGTATTTGGGAATTGCATTAGTTTAAATTAGTCTTTCCTCTTTCAGGTCTGTAAAGCCACAAACCATTTAAAGCAGATCAGTGCTGACTTAAATATGAATTACAGCTACAACAGTTATTTAGTAAAGGACTTAGCCCTAGTCAGCTTAGGAGAACATTCTTGCATTGTGCAGATACCCAAAAGAGTTCAAGTCCTGGTTTTCTCTATTGTCTGAAATGTATTTGACATGTAAACATCTTAACAACGCAGTTTGTTAATGAAAAACCACAGTCAGATATGCATTGTGATTATTAAATTCCACATTGATGTACAGCTAGGTATTTACTAGGGATCAATATTTGCAGCAGACTCTCCCTGGTGTTATATAGGATGCCCCATTCCTTCTGTTAAATAACATAAATGCTAAAACTTTGCAGTTGATTAACACGATTATACCCCATTAGGAAGTGTAAATTGGTCTTTGAGTCTTCAGTGTCTACCACAAAGTCATCTGGTGGGCTAAGATGCATTCCTGAGTTTGAAACCTGTCGCAAGGTTATGAATTACAGTACTGTATAGTTTGTTGTCTCTCACATCGATGATATGCAAAATAATTAATGGAGTTACTGTAGTTAACATATTTCTGGAGCTGAGTAGTGAGTAAAGTCATAAAGAGATCATGTTCAACAGAGTCAATGCCAAATCAAATGCGAAGGAGTCACAAAAACTACAGGAAGGGCTAACACAGATTAAAAGGAAAATAAATATTTCAATATAAGAACAGTTCTTACAAAGGACTAATATGGCCAACAGCTTTAAACAGATAGACGCTTTTGAAAGGAAAGAGGGACTTGGTTTTCTTATAATTGAGCAGCCCCTTCACTATAGAACCAGTTTATTCCCATTACGACCATGCTTCAAATGTTTTCATCAGTACAAACGCTTCACTGAGAGAAAAGTTAGTGGGGTTTGTGGTTTGCATCCTCCATGATAGCAGGTTTCTCCATCAAGGACACAAATGACAATTATTTTTATTCTTCTTGGATGTCCTACCCACTACAGGGGAAGCAAAAGAGCAAACAAAAATGCAGACACAATAGAACGTGCAAAAGAGCACTAGCGCAAGCCTGAATGTGATTTCAATCAGAACGCATAAAATATGAATTGTCACCCACTTTGAAGATGAAAACCCAGACACTGTTAAAAGGTATTTTTATCACAGCTGCTCTCAACTTTTATCATTTGTCTTGAATGTTTAACTAAACTATTTGAGAAAAAAAAAAAAAAAAAAGTCCAAAATGAAGATCCGCTGAATTCTCTAGGGTAAGAAATTTTTAATCACAAAAGAAACCCAATATGATTCCCCTCTCACTAACCCCTCCTTACCCATTTTATAGTCTAATTCCCTCCGCACAGCCCCCTCGCCTTCCTCCTCTGGTTCTCTCTCTCAGTCAATCTTATATTCCACATCCGCCCACTGCCTCCCATTTTGGACACATATTAATGAATGCAAATAGCATCTTCCCACTAGCAAGTAATGGGAAGGAGGAAGAAGAGAAGAAGTGAAGGGAAATGTGAGAGCTCTTAAATAAATAATAATATTTACACTCTTATGTAAACCTTAATTTACAGATCTCAAAGTGCTTCGGGAAAGTAGGTATTGTTAGCTTCTTTATTATTCAAAGACAGTTCAAAGACTTTTTTTTTAAATCCATTGTTTTCCTCCTACACAATTTGTTAACCCTTGGCTGACACTGGACACGGTGTTGCCGGTAGCAGAATAAGCAAGTATAATTACCAGCCAGCCAGCTAAGCGTGTTCACACTGCTGGGAGGACTCCTCTCACGTTCCCAACCTGTACACTTCTGCTGCCCATGAGCTGGCCAGCCTGCTGGCCTCCATGCACCACACTTGACATTTACCATTGCCACACTTATTTGCCTTCTACCTAAATGACTTACGCCTAAAAGGCTGATTTAAGAATGCTTTTACTAAAATAATCTCCTACAGACATACTACTCTTTCAAAGGGTGAATGATTACTAATTCCACACAGAACTGCACATTTCAAATGAAGCATTGAATACTTCAAATTCCAGTTTAGAAACTGAAACTGACGTTTGTTACTTATTGCAAAATCCTTGGCAGTATTTCCTTTCACAGTTTTCATCCCTGAGATGGCTTTATGATAATTCTGAGTTATCTAAACTCAGATCACCAGAGGAGATCCGTTGCCATAAGGTGAGAGAATAAATCTTTCTTCTTTAACCTTATTTCCCATACAATTAGTTATCCAACATGTTAATTTTGTACATATCTTTAAATGAAATTTGCAAAGTTAACAGTAAAATTAAACTTTCCGACATTTAGTGCATCTCAGATGAAGTAACTTTCCTTAAGATATAATTTCTGAGCATGAACAGTTTGTGATTATCAGCGAATACTTCCATCAGAATAACAAGTAAAGGATCTCAGGTAGAGTTGTTTGAAGAACCCTATGCAAGAATGGACCTTCTCAGGGGTGAGTACAGCAGCAGTTTTCTCGTTGCATTCAACACACCAATTTTGCTGCATAGCTGCAAGATCTTGCAATTAGGAGATTTCTCTGTGCCACACAGCAGAAAAAAATTCTCCTTCTATCATAGCAATCCATTCCACATAAACTATTTTGATCAAATCCAGCTATTGCCTAGGAAAACTGTGGGTAGTTTTGGAGGGCTTTATTCCAGTAAATATGGCACTCTGCATGGCACACAAATCAAACCCACCTCCTTGCAGCTTAAATTGGATGTCAGTCTTCAGCCTTCACAAAAAAAAAAAAAAAAAAAAAAAAATTACATACAGAGAAATGTAATTTTTTTGTTCTGTTTGTTTTAAACATAATACTATTCTCATGGACTTTATGTAGACTCCGGGTGCATACATGTTTAAGATGTATTTGGTAAGTGGAGTCACTAGAATAAGAGTCACCTCCAACTGATTACAGTTCCTATTGATTTAGAAGAAGACCTCACATTGGCTTGTTCATCCATTTACACAAATACTTCTTTGACTTTTTAAAAGGGCTTTAAAAGATTAATGCAACCAATGTTTGTGTTTTCCAAAGGAAGTCTTCCATCAATGTGGGGACACACAAAGCACAGCTTTATTGAATAAATCTCTGAACTTTGGGCTCAGTGCTGGCAGAAGGAGGCTTTCAGCAGTGAGGCAGGGAAAAGTAACCAGGGAAGTTAAAAATGAAATCAAAGCAAAATACTATCTGTTGTGTTATTTAGGCGACTCCATCTTCAACTTTCTTTCCTAATGCAAACTTCGGTTTGGCACTCAAGCCAAAAGCAGCAGTACTAAAATTCTGGTCGATATTAACTATTACTTGTAAAATGATTGTGAACAATTCCACTGCGTTGGAAAATATCATTTTACGTATCTAAAACATGAGTATATAATTTGTTTGCTCTCTAAAAGCTCCTCAAAAGCCAAACACAACCCCAATGCTATGCTTATCGATTAGCTTAAATTTCTTGGCATTATATGACCTAATTAAGCTGTTGGTTTGAGTATTTATAAGTACCATTCTTTAGATGCACAGTCTTTATAATCACTACTTGGTTTATATACTTTCATTAAAAATGTTGCAATACAATAATACAATTGTTGTAATACAATGACAATAACACGAAAATAAGACTTTCATTGCTTTAAAAATAAGTGTTTCTTTGTTTAAGTATCATGTATGAATTAGAGTAGCAAGAAGACAATAACTGCTTCTTCTGTCCTGGAAGGACTTTTTCTTTAACCTGGAGGTATCAAGTGTCATTTTGCATTTATTAAGATTTAAACAGGCTTCTCTGTTACACACGATGCGTAACTCAAGACTTGCAGTGTTGTAGAGCTGTAACTTTATGCTAATTTCAATAAATTATGTAAAGCCCATTTACAAATATGTTACGTGCTGTCCTTGATCCCCACGCCACGATCTGACTGGCCTGCTATCCATTTATCAGCTGGCTCTCCAAATGCCTCATAAGCTGTTTACTGGTTACGATAAATATGACTTATCAGTCTTCTCCAATAACCTTAAAGTTACCACATCAAGATTTTTCACATACCATCTACAATATTAGCATTTCATGTCATTATTAGATGAGTTTAAAAACGTCCACAGAGCTTCTTTACTTGAAAGATATTATTGAGCAAAAGAGAGAGAAATATAGACATTAAAATAGAGATATTTTCAAACAGACATTTTGGAGTAACTCAGAAAAGAGGAAGGGAGGAGTTGTGTGCTTGCCATGCCAGGCTGCAGCCCCAGAAGTGCTGCAGAGAAAGCGAAACACCCTGGTCCTACAAAGGTCCCAGTGCACACTGCAACAGGTATGCAAAGAACTAGGGGCAGCTCAGCATCCCTTCCGTGAGGAAAGCCATGGGGAATGCGGTATCTTTAGGAACACGTGAGTATTTCTTTTGAACTAGTAAACAGGGTGAGGAAGTACAAGCATTCAGATGAATGCTGGAAAATGAGGAAAATGGGAACATGGTGAACTGTCAACTCATAGAAGCAGTTAACATAAACGCTGTTACCAGCTGTACCAGGCCTTTCATGTCTATGATACATCTCATGCACTTACCTGGAAAAATTAAGCACTCTGACATAGTAGAAAATTAGAGGCATGTAGAACAGTTTCCAGCTTCTTTGATGTATTCTGCAAAGAAAATACATATGGCTAATTATTTCTGATAGCAATAATACAACTGATGTTTGCAGAGCATATTTTACATTAAAAGGAATTCATTGGTTACAGCATGTTGAAGATATAGGACTAAGAGAGGTACAACTGGTTAAGAGAAACTCCTGACATACGACAAGTTATTGTTACCTGGAATAGATGCTGCATCACAGGTGATACACCAACACTTCCCTGTTTTGCAGTTTCTATCTTAAACTTTCTGGATTTTGGATGGTCCCGAGTTTAAAATTGCTCATTGAAAGAGAGTCAAGGGAAATACCCATTTTAAACAACCATATCTGAGAAGTTGAAAGTGCTTTCTTACAAGAACTGGTTTAGTGGTAGTATGCATGGCAGTGAGCAGAAGATGGCCAACCTGAGAAAGCAGAAAAATGTTCATAATGTTCAGAATTTGGCACCTCTCAGTGAGGTGATAGGATCAAGTAGCACCTACCCACGGATTAATCCCCCCTGACAATAGGATGCCTTCCTGGTCACCTGGTCCAGCTGCCCGGGCACCCCAGCCTGCACTGTCACCATTTGAAGTAATGCTTGGCCATAAATAAGAGGTAGGGAAAAGGTAGAATCTCAAACAAGCCTCAGCACATGACCATGGCATAACAACCACTGCATCCTGTCCCCTCCACAGACACCTGCCTCCTGCACCAGGACAGGACAGTAAGCACCCACAATTGGACCATCTTCTGGGAGTAATCTGGGGTTCATACCTCAGCAGTGAGGAATTGCTGGCAAAGCTGGGGAATGGTACAATAATGCCATTAGGCCCCATAAATTGCGTATTTGGCAGCTTGGCTGTTACTTGCAAGGTCACACATGCACAGAGGCAGGAAAGGAGCATGAGGGCTGCAGTGCTCCTACGGAAGTCTGAGTTGTTAATGTATAAGCTGATCTTCACCCAAGGCCACCAGCAAATCCAGCTGTGCTGTAATTTCCTGCCACACAAAGCTGTTGTTCACCCACTCTAGTGAACAGGATGAGACCTGAATGCCTCATTCTCCCCAAAAAAGTTTACAACTTGCCAGAGGAAAGAAAAACCACAGATCTGGAAGTTCAGAGCATACCATGCTGGTGCTTTGTCTGCGCCACAGATCCAGTGACATAGTAAAACTACTCACAAACAAGGAAATGCATCTTTTTTTGTGAACATTGGACTGCAGGGATTGCTAGAAATGTTTGTGGGATACAGCTTCACTTTTTCTTTATTTATTTCTCTTTTACTTTAGAAAGACCTGAATCCTAAGGTCACTTCTGCCACCGCATTAACTCTGCCACATGGCCTTGGTTAGATATTCATAAAGTTTAAATGTGACGTTAGTGCCACATTGGAGTTTCTAGTGGTTGGAAGATGCCTCTTCCAGTGTTACAGGACAACACAGATCAATTATTGTCTAGATAAGCTGTTCTACCTAGGCTTACTTCTCCACCTAACACAGATAATAGTTTACTGCTAATATTCTTGCTGCCCACTCCTTTTTATTATCATGTTTAAACTGATTTATAGTATTACAGTCTTCAAGGACTTTTGGTAGTACACACTGAACTGACATTACATACTGACTTACTGACATACATCCGTCACGTAGTTCATCGTATGTCAGCTCTCACACTAACGCTTTTCCTGCAGAATGAAATATTTCCTTTTTGAGGATATATTCAAAGTTTCACAAGAACCTGGATAAAGAATTCAGCAGGCTTAGAAAATAAATGTTGTTTGTTTTCCCCACAAAAAAAAAAGTAGTGGTTGAGCACAGCCTACCTGCATTTGACTTCCGTCAGTCTCTCTACGTTAATAACTATTGCCCTTTAAATTGTTCTGAGGCCTACTACTAGCTATCCTGCACAATACTGTCTTTTCCCCCCTCAAATAAGTAAGATGAACCTTTCAATCTACAGAAAACACAGCTGCATAACTGAATACCTTCTGGTGATAAAGAAAGTCAGAAACCATTTGAGCAACACCTGACAAATACGCTTACCCACAGAATAACTCTCCCTGCACTAGGTATATAAGCAAAGGGTATAGCAGCCACTACTTAAAGAAAAGGTTGTACAGAGGATTTGTTCTGCTTTACTCTTGTGAGAGACGCCTTTTGATGTTTAGGCTTTTGCACATAACTTTGTTTTTTAAAATTCCTTTATTATATCCTCTCTCATTGTGTAGATCTTAGAGGTAAGAATTGCTTCGTGGAGCATTACATCACCTCAGTGGCTATTAAAACACATAATAAAATATAAGAACGCAGTGTCTAGGGTTGCATGTGGGGTATGTAAACTCACTGGAAACTCTTATTTGCCAAATACAAAGTGATGCACACAAAGCAACGTGCCAAAAATGTCTGAGAAACAAAATGGGGGATGCTTTTCATCACTACTGTAAATAATACTTTCCTACCTGACAGCAGAGAGATTTTATTTAGTGTGTCACTCACTGCAGCTGCCATAGCATTCATGTGGTGCCAAGTCACATAACTCACGCCTTCTGAGAAGTACCTGCTGAGTTTGATACTGCTGCTCACAGCCAAAGGCACGGACAAACAAGGCCAACTTAGGATGGTGGCTAAACATGTGGTGGCCGGCCTCCTCTGCTCACTGTCAGATAAATAGGCCAGGATGGAAGAAGCCTCTGAGGAGCAGGGAACCATTTCATAGCCTTTGAGTACTAAAACAGAAGCTAGAACAACTTGGGAGATGTCTCCTGCCTTTCCTGGGAACTCAGTCAGACTTGCTGGTACAATTTGAGACTTGCCCAATACAGAAAACACTGCATGTGAGAACCAGGATCCCACGGACCCTAGGACCAGGAACACCACCACACTACATCTTTAACCACTTTCAATTGATTCTGTTTCTATCGCAATTGATTCAAAACTATTTCTATATTTTTTTTTCCTTTTATTTTGCAGAAGGCCAGCACAGTAAACACTGAGTTTTATCCATCAATATTTTATGTAAGAATAATCAGGAACTTGGAAGAAAAATTGGATGAGGCAAGAACCTCAATGCAACTCGGTGGAACAACACAGTACTCCAGTGTCTCATTGGTCATATATTTGGGCCTCCGTCATTTGAGCATTTAAAGAGAAACTGGAGCAGATCACCTCAGCTGCCTTTTCTGAAGTGCTGCCTAAAACCCCAATTAGTCAGGAAAGGTGAGAGCTGGAGGCATTAAAGATATTTTAATTCTTAGGGAACGCTGATTTGTCAAAACTCTTTGTGATTCATGCATTTTTTAATGATAAATCTTCCGAAGGAAAGATTTCTTGGACAGGAAATTGTATTGCTGCTCAGACAAGAGGAAAGGTTTGTGGGATGCAAGCCCAGAAGGTTTAGTTCATGACTAACTCCCAGTAAGGCTTGACTGTACATCCTCTTCTAACCACAACAATTCCATGCAAACATCTGTGGGCAATGCCATTTGAATAGAAATTGCTGGGATCAAGTGCTACCTGAGCTCATTTTCATGTGAAAAGATTATGAGTTGATAACCTGAGCAACTCAGTTAACAGAGCTACCTTTGGAACAGAGATAGCCACCTGGGAGGGGCCTGAAGATGTACCTCATTTAGCCTACAGACTTCCCCTTCATACAGAGGGAAACCAACAAAGATTTCAATAAAAATCAGCAGATCAACTTTGGACATTTATCACCAAATGCCAATTGTCTTGGTGAGGAAGACTACAAATGAAACATAAGATTAGAAATGGGTATGTTTCACCTAATGGTCACACAATAGAGAAAACAACTGCCTTTTTTTTTTTTTTCTGTAGTCCATATCAGACTTGTATTGCTCCCTGATGCAGAAAAGTATGTGAAAGTAATTTTGCATCCTAATAAGACCAAGCCACATTGAAGCTCAGGAAAAAGTATATATATGTATCATTTATAGGCAAAGAAACACAAAGGTCACCATATATGGAAGTTTATAACTTAGAAGTTCAAAAAAGGGAAA
>PPHD01002579.1:0-27972 GCA_002909625.1 Bambusicola thoracicus | reverse complement strand
TCTGAGCAGGCAAGCATTGAGCTATGTGCTGCTGACAAGAACATGCTGCAGGAGCTAGCTGAAGCTTTCAGGGTGTCCCACAGAGCAGAGGAGACTCTCCCAAGTGACAGCAGCAATCCAGAGACATGCAATGTTCAAATGTGTGAAGCCATCTCTGTGCCAGAACTCCCCTCTCATCTCACCTCACAGTCAGAGGCCAGGAACCAATGTGAGCAGTTCAGCATGAGCACATCAGCAACCCCTGAACACATGCCAGCAGCCACTGAAAATATGACAGCACCCATTGAGAACATGCCAAGGCCCACCAAAAGCATGCCCATGCCCCCAGAAATGGTGCCAACACCCACAGAAAGTGTGCCAATACCTACGGAAGGTGTGCCAACACCTCCCAAAATCATGCCAGCAACCCCTGAAAGTGTGCCAACACTCATGCAAAACACTTCTGCTCCCCTTGGAAATATGCCGACATCCACCAAAAGCACACCAAAAGCTGCAGAACATGTGGATGAGGTAGCAGAGCTGTTTGCCCAGGATCAGCCTGCAGAGCAAAAAGGGGATACAGATATGGAAGCAGTAGATTGAAGACAAAAAAGAGTTCAGGCTCATATTAGAGAAACTACAGCTCTACTTTGTTCCTCAGATTTGTTTGTTTAAAGAAAAGAAGTGAGTGCTGAAACACAATCATACCTACCTGTAGACAAACATAATGCACTTCTCTGATACCACTCTCCAGTTTTACTCAGTCTGCATGTTTTGCTGTCCTTCATCTGATTAAAGCATAATATTTTCTTAATGATAGGAAAATTCAACAAAATTACAGTATCTTTTTTCCCAGTCATGAGTCACCTCCTTCAACAAAATAATTTTGAAATGCTGAAGTTACATGTTTCAAAAGTCAATGCTATTTTCATACATATACTTAAAGTCTCATAATTAATTATATCTATCTGATATGTTGCATAAAAGATGGCCAACTTGGAAATGCAGAGATCTCAATAAATGAGAAGAAAGGAAGCCGTGATTACAAATTAAAATAATGAAATCATCAGTGTGGTCAGCCATACCCAAAGTGAGCTGCAATAACAAAAGGTGATTTTTTTTTTTTAAGAGTAAAATACCATTGAGCACTATGTGGACTGAATACCCACCAACTTTTAGCCTTACCCTGAATTTGTCTTTTCTGGTTTGTAATTGACAAGAGGTTTTGTTTTCAACAGAACAATGGAAGAAGGGAGATCTTTTCTAGATTCCTCATAAAATGACTGAAAAGAACACTAACTTCTAAGCTGATGGTAATTCCCAAGGTAGGGATCACAAACTTCCTTCTGCATCTAAAATAAACCTGATAGTTTGTCATACCATTTGGGATCGTGATACCAACAGAGAGGCTCCTGCCTGCTGGCAGCCCGCAAATGAGCTCAGAAGCCTGGAAGTTCAGAAGCTGGGTGCAGATTCCAGCACTTAAGCCAGGGGCAAAAGGCAGAGACTACACCAGGAGATATCCCTGTGATGATGTTTCAGGATGGTGTGATCCCTTCCAGTCACAACTACATAAACCTCTGTTCACTGAAGATTCCTTCTGACACCGTTGTACATGCTGATGCAACCAGGAGAAAGGCAAGCACACTTATCTGTCACCCTGTTCAAGTCAGTAGCCCAGAAGCAAATATGTACCAGGAAAGCAGGAACCTCTGATCATTCCGGGGGCCAGCCGTATTTCCACTTTTTTTCTCTTGTAGCCAGCTCTTCCTATCTGCTTGTCAATACATCATTGCCTAGTAATTTCTCGCCCATGTTGGAATTGCCAAGCCAGAAGTGCTGATTTTGACATCAAGAACAAGGATGAGGAAGGAAGCAGGTAAGGATGTAGCTACCAAGACAGCTGGCTGGTCTCAAGCAAAGAGAGTAAGAAGGCCCTAGGGAAGAACACTGGAACAAAAATCCTGTTGGCACATTTCCTGTTTTTCATCTCCTTCCTCTGAATGCAGTCTAAGTCTTTTGGATTGTGATCTGAATAGCTTAAGAATCCGAAAAGGGCAGTAACATGAGATATCCAGATGCTGGAAAGCTAAATATTACAATCAAACAAACCCATGGTTAGAGACAAATCACAAGCAGCCCCTGAGGAGAATCTGATCATTTAAGCCAAAATTGAAATACAGTTGAATTAAGAGAAAAGATGCCACCGTTGGCAGAATATGGGAGACTGTGGTCACACATTCTTTCCTGCACGTCACCCTCCAGAACTGAGGTTTGAATCTTTGCTTCCTGCTAGCATGTCAACAACCTGGCTGAGTACATCTGCATCTGCACTGCTCATTCAGCCTTTGAGAGCTAACTCAAATATACAGAGCACAATTTGCAAACGTTGTTCTAATACAGACTAACAAGTAGCTATTAGAGCTACAGCTTCCAAATGTAGATGCCTTACATTAGGCTGACAGGAGTTATTTCATGCCTTTAATTACCTGAAAGTGGATCATTTAAGTCTTAAGCTCCTTTTATAAGTAATGGAGATAATAGGCGTTTCTTGAGGACAAGTCATCCCCTGGTAAAACAGATATCCAAGACTGAAGAAAATGTCTTTCTCTTCACTGATTCAGCCCAAGAAAACCATCTTAAATTTAAAATGACAAATGTTAGGTGTCTAAATTAGTTAGGTAAGAAGGATCCCACCACACATTCAGAATCAAGGGCCTAAGCAAATCAACCAAGACGCTCTGAAAACCAAGACACTTATGCGCCTGTGAAAATGTTAGCTTATGACAAAATTTTATCCTAAGGAAACAAGCTGTATTCACTTGATTTACTTTTAGTTTCTATTGCCTTGAGTCTGTAGAAATCTGGTTTCCATTACAAGCTCTGTTTTTTTGTTTTGTTTTGTTTTTTTAAGAGTGGTTTTAAAATTAATGTAATTTATATACTTTTTCTTCTCCTCTTCCTTGATCTCATTTGATTCTGTTGTCAGTTTTGGAATTTCCTGCATGTAACCAACCCTTATTTTTTAAAGTAGGCCTTCAGAATACCTTTAATTGTTGTAGTTGTCTCATACAGTCAAATATTCAATTACATAATGATGATTGACATGTCCTTGTAACTTGGTTCCACTTTGCATAAGCATTATGGTCACGTCTTCAGTTACATAATAGTTGTCTCATACCTTCCAACTTCAGCAGGGAGTCAAGGATCCTACAGATAAAAAGTTTCTACATAGTTATGATTGATTCCTACAGCCTCGTCCCTCATGAATAATTACACAACCTCCAGGGAAAGATCACTCCCACTCTATTTCTCCTTCCTCATTTTGGCCTTCTTTAATTTTTGCATCTAAAACTGCACTCACATACTTGCAGTTCTCATTACTCTAAGAGCTTCTACCCACATGTCAGTTGCTTCTGCTCTTCCATGCTCTCTACCAACTTGCACTTCATCCCAGAAGTTTCTTCCTTATTCTCAGTACTTATGTACAATGCTGAAAGCTTTTAGTATGGGACTTTGCCTCATACGTTTGCAAGAGATGGAAGAACAAAACGTAGGGGAGATTCTGACTTATTCCAGGCTGGATGGAGCATTTACAGTCATACCATGGGGGCGGCTTAAATGTAATCTCATGGCCTGTAAGAGAGAGCACTCTCAATAGAGGAAGAAAATCTAGAAAATTTAGTTGTGTACCCATTCACCATCCATCATGTCAGACTGACAATTTAAGCTGACATTACCATTCCTGTGTTATTTAGTTTTCCCTCATTCATCTTCACCATAAGCTCCTGGCCTCCTTTTGCTGTCTTCCAGTACTGGTGCCCTATCCAAAACTGCCTCTGTATGTAGCAGTATCCTCATGAAAAGCCTTTGGGATTGCAGTCTGTACAGTCTGAGGTGCTTGCTTCAGTTACCACTCAAGAGGCAGAAACCCAGCACCCTTCTGTGGTCACTGACATGCAGTAAGCAGCAGAGATGCATGCAACTTCCCTACAGTTCATCCTTACTACCATTCTCTTCCTGACACTGGCAGCCTCATCAGTCTGTATGCTGTGGTTGCTCTTTCAACCTTGCTTATATTTCACATACCATCAGGCACAGATTCAGGAGGAGGAAAGGTGGTGATGGTAGCTGTATCCTTCTGTACCCTTATTAAAACAAATTCATTGCTGTACTGCTTCCAAACCCGCAACAGCCTTTGATGTGCAAAAGCTGCAAAAGAAGAAACAAAGTACGTGTTTCCCTGTTCTGAATGTCTGACCTTAGTCAACTCAAACATTTAACAACTCCCCTGCTTAACATGTAAAACAATCTTTTTTCAGCAACCCATAATTTATCCACATCTGAGAGGATTTTCAGGATGACAGCTAAAATCACATCCATGACACTATCATGACACTCTCACCTAATTTCTGTGGCAAACCACAGATATTTTAGCCATCTTGATACATCTTATTGGTGAGAGATTGGCAGGAAACATTACAAACCAGAAAAAAAAAAAAAAAAAGATTTTAGCTGTGGTCTGTGAAAAAGCTGATCTGTTTCAGCTTAACTTTTCCCACAAAAACTGAAAAGAGGTAGAAACAGGCATGAAATACATAATCCAGATGACAGAATTTCAGCAACAGAATAGCATAAAACAGGGACACATATAATAAAGTGCAGCATCTTTATAAGCTTTACTGTTAAGGTCAGCTTTAAGTTCTCTTTATCAATCAGATTGTAACCAGCCACAGATGATACTCTCACCAGCTCTCTTTGCTATGAACAGAGTTGCGCTCATCAGTATGGAATTGAGACTTCTTTACTTTATTAGGGAATTACAATAGGACTTGCTTCTCTCCTGGGCCCACAAGATATCCCTGCCTTGCCATTCCCATTAACCTTCAACCATCAGCTTTGCTTAGCCAAAGGACAATCACAAAGAGCAGACAAGGCATGAAGGAGGGCAAGAAGGGGCATAAGAAGTGGCATTTGCAGTGTTTGTGGACTCCCCATCAACTGCTGGCACTAACACGGTTCAGCACTTTGCAGTGCTGCCTTTCCTACTGAGAAAAGGCTTGCCACATCCCTTTCAAAGATGAAGCAGGCGACATTGGTTGTGACCCCGCTGGCTCATAGCTTCACTTGGATGACAGCTGTGGCTGCCCAGCAGCCCCAGCCACTCATCGCACTTGACCCAATACAATGTGTCAAACTGTCATTGCTGGTAGGCTGCAGATGACCAAGCATGGCATAGGTCAGCTACCCCTCCACAGGCACTGTCAAACATGGCAGCAGGTCTTGCACTTCAAGACCCAGCTGTGGGGGGAAGGACAGTAGCAATAGGGAAAGAAAGAGACAAGGAGGGAGAGGCTTAATTGCATGCCTGTCTCTGACAAAGTTACTGGGATTCACCTTTGAAATGCAGGTGAAGCACTTGCAATCCAGCCTGAAAGAAGGGCAGCTTTGGCAAAACATGATGCGCTCAGCACAAAAACAAAGATTCTGAAGTTGGACTTAGATGTCACACCTTGCAGCCATGAGTTACAAGACAAGAAAGAGATGAAGATTGCTCAAAAATAAACCACAAGTTTAAATTCAACAAAATAAGTTCAGAAGTAGTTAAATATTCCCTTTCTCATGACAGAAAGCGAAAAAATATTCAGGAAGCCCTCTTACTTGCATGAATTGCTTTAAACATTCATTAGCAAAACACATAGCATACAGTGCTTTTCGTCTCAGAAGATCCTAAAATGCTTTTCAAGCTGTAAGTGCTGAGGATTGACTTCAGTCCGTACTGGTGGGCCACCTGCTCTGCTGTAAGGCAGCAGCAATGCACAGCAGAAATACAGAGTTGAGCAGAGGCTTTCACCAGGTTGAAATCTTCAGAGCAGAACCCAACCTCTATGTGTCTGGTAATAAAAAGAAACCTTTTTGATAACTAGTTTATTCCCTAAATGCCTTTTTTTTCTGTATTTTGTCCTGATAATTCTGGCACCACCATCAGCAGAAAATAAAGGTCAGACTCTTTGCGGGTGTAAATCAGAGGAGGTCCTCTGGAGCCAGTTGAGCTACACGTATTATACACATATTAACATCAAATAAGAATCCACTCCAAGGGGCTGAATTACTGTACCATTAGCAAGTTCTCTCTTCCTGTGCAGCAAACATTATACCCAGCCGATGCTTCAGGAGTCCTGAGAGAGGCAGAATGGATTTACTCAATTAGAATTTGGCCAACACATTACACTTAATAAACCTACTTCTAGGAAGAGTGCCAAGAAGCAATATTTATCGACCACAAATGGCCACAGCCTCAGCCTTGCAGCTTATCCACACACCAAGTGCTGCCATGTTCCCACTAACATCCTCTCCTCAAGGACAATCAAGGACAGAGCACAGTTTCTTAAACCACTTTGCCCACTTCCTACAGCTCTTTGCTCTTTCTCACACTTCTCCCATCTGATGACTACACTAAAAGCCATTCAGTTCACCGCAGCTTACTGGAGGTGCCTCGGTAAATATAGAACAAAATATGATGAGTTTTAGGTTTCATTTCACACCAAATCTAGGTCATGTCTGACAAGATGGTTGGAGCTTGCAGTTGTCACAGCTCACATCGCCATGAAAAGGGAAGTCCTGTCCCAGCACTGTGTTACAGCTCCACATTACTGAAACAAAAACAACCACATCCTTTTCCAGTGCAGCTCCCATACTGGCTTACAATGGGATTAGAGTGCTAGCACTTCACTAAGTGAGGAAACTGAGAGGTGCCAAGGGCTTTTGAGCATCTATATGCCCCTGCACACCAGTAGCTGTTCATTAATCGCTCCTCCACAAATCACTTCCAGTTTGTGAAGCCAGCACTTTTCTAGACGAAAGAGGTTACCTCAAATGAAAGGTTGCATCAATGACTGCCTTCACAGCCCATAGGAAAAGGTTGTGCAACAGCTTTTTTAAACATCAGCACTTGTTGAGATTCATCAGTTTTCTGGAATTTCTCTTTTCTCTGTCAGCATAGTCCCTGTGTCCTACAGCAAACACCAGAAAGTTTCATCCTACTAACTGCCAGGTAGTTCAGTTTCTGAGAAAGCTGCAAGCTGAACACCTCCAATGTCACAGCAATTGTACAGAGAAAAAACCTTAAGCAAGTCCCAAGGGGAGAGTCAAGTTGTGCTAGTCATCATGTTTCACAGCTGCTATCTCTTCTCCGGGGTTGGCACCCCTTTCCACAGAGCTTGAAATGCAATTAGCAGCAGCATGACTTACAGCTTCCTGCCCCAGTCAAGGCATCACTCCTGCCATTGTACTGCACTCCCAGCCCTCCCCAGCATGTAGCTGTGACCTATAACTAGGTCACTCAAAAAATCTGGAGAAAGAAAAATCATCCTCCGTATAAAGAAGAACTATTTCTTTTTTCAAACTCAGATCACTGCAATGATCTTTCCTTAAAAAATGATAATAATAATGAAACTACGACCTCAATTCCAGTCACAATAGCAGCTAATTGAACTTCACAAATAATTTGCTTGTAAAGCAAAGGAGGCAAATGCACACAGATGTGCATTCTTTGGTTGTTAACTCCAGAGCATAATGCTGTTCTCAGAGTTAATGCTAGCATTTCCACTGATTATTTTGAAGAGATCTCCACTACTTGGGGACTGCAAACTGAACTTGAAGAGGGAAACTTGTATTTTAAGTACCAATCTCACTCTGTACAAAAGACAGGGAAGACACAGTAAGCATTTCGCTATGATAACAATCAGCTCCACAGTTTGGAGCTGTGCATTACTTTTGCTGGTAAACAAAATAAAAGCTTTGATGTAGACACCCTTAGTTCTCATACCTGAGAACAGATCACATGCCAACAGCATGGTGATTGCTTCATGGATCTTTTCTGTACACCTAATCATCCTAGTAGATCCTAACTGGCACATTATACCAGCTGAATGTACCTTCTTTCTTTATCATACTACGAATGTTATTTAATCAATGTCTGTACACTACAGAACACAGAAGACTCACCTTCCTCTTGCTTCAGAGGCTGAATGAAATGAAAAGCATTTGTTTCAAATAAAGGAGGGGGGAACACACACACACAAAGAAAAAAAACCACCAAAAATAATGATTGAAATGAAATCTCTATCAGAAGAAGTCTTTTACTGTGGGTTGGTAGTGCAATGTTGCCTCCTGAAACCAGGGTTATACCTGAATTACCTCAATTGGAGACCATTTTGTCTTTACAATTTTTGTTGCGAAACTACTGCTAGACCACCAGACCATTGCACCAAACCATGCTTGACTAGTGCTATTCCAAAGAGCCTGGATAGAAACGTCCTGACAACAGAGATAGCAGCACAATGTTGGATTGGGAAGAGAGGCACCTGGTGGCACAAGAGATGTCTTAGCAGTAGCATTCTGCATATGCCTAGGTCAACTCACTTCACCTATCATTTTCAGTATTATTTAATACATCCACATCACTTTAAATTATAAATCAAAATAATCCCAACTCACAAGCATGGTACATAGTGGCATAGTTCAGATACCTCCCCAAAGAGGAGATCAAGCTTTTCCTTTTATGAAGGACCACATTTGCTTTGCGTGTGCACAGAAAAGTGGCTTCTGTTAACCCACCCAGGTCCTCCACACCTACAGGTTGTTTGCCATTATCTATCTTCAACCTGATAAAATTACATCAAGTGGCTTTAGATTTAGGGGAAAATGCTCAAGCAAAGCAGATCATTTTCACCTGGCTTTACATGAGAAGGATGGAGAGCAGCCTTTGGAAAATGGATGGGTTTGGCCAGATACATTGGGAATGCAAAATCCTCACCTCCTGCAACTCCAGCAAGACATGTGACACAGCACCACTTTAGTTCTGCTTCCCACAAGTTCAGGTTCCTACTTAGAATCACAGAATAATTATGGTTGGCAAAGATCACTAAGATCACGTGGCCTAACGATCAAACTATCCCCACCGTGCCCACTTACTACCCTACTACTATCTACCCTTTTCTTGAAAACCTGCAGGGTCGGTGACTCCACCACCTCCTTGGACAGCCTGTTCTGTTTTGCAGAACTAAAATTACCCATCCAGCAGATCCTGACAGTGCCCAGAGTGCATCAGAGTGAGCCTGGCCATGGAGGCTTGGGGCACACAATGCACATTAGGGATTCAGCACTGTTGAAAATAGAAAAAAAAACCAACAAAAAACGCAAACCCGTGTTCTGCATGCATTCATGGTTACCACTGCAGTCACAGATACAGCTGTTTATATGAAGAAAGGTTTTGGGAAGTTCCCTTTCGGGGAGAGCATACAGCGTGTCCACAGTGATCACACACTCATGTTGCTCTCTGGGATCTTACCATTCCTGTGGTCATTTTTGCTTATTTACGTGTTATATGATCTGGGAGGAGGAACAAACCACACTCCTTTATTAGCAAAACAGAATTTGCAGGCAAAAAAATGTGTTCATTAATTTGGTATAAACAAGAGACAACAGAACTTTTCCTGATTCTGACTTTTCCAGATTAAAGCCTGAGGACTTCCCAAGAGCCGGCAGTCCTAATATTCAAACAATAAGCACTCCTAGAATGCTGACATAAGGTGCCAGTTCTCTTCTGGAGAAAGCACTCGATGAACTTCTCCTGAATCTTCAACAAATCTTTCCAAGTTCTGAGCAGAGAAGTAACTGTTAACAGTATTGACACAGGTGTATGAAAGTCCCCACATGTTCCTACTTGCCAGGCAAAATATTGCAAGTATTAATACTAAAAAACTGCAGCATCACCCAGAATTCAGATAGAGCTAACCCATCTATGATGCCTTCCCCAAGAGAAAACAAAGCAAGTTTTTTATAATCCTTAAAGGCTATGATACTTAAGTCAGTCTTGTAAAGACTGCCTTGACACACCTGCCTAGCACAAAGAAGCCATTTTAGGAAGTGCTCCCTGCTGGGCATTTGCCAGGGTTATTGCAGCAAAGTTTGAACAGTAAACACGTAATGGCCATTTTGAAGTTCACTGGATACACATTTCTGTTTTGAAAAGTTCTGCTGAAATAACTTAGCTGAAAAGCATCAGCCACAGCTGAAGAATAGCAAATTGTTAACTAATACTTAGCTTGAAGATTTGGTGAGATGTCTGCGACTTGGTCCCAAAAGCCAGGGCAAGGGTAAGATGCTAGGTAAGTTCATACACTTTGTGCCCTTGCTCTACTGACTTCAAGAGTCAAAACCTGCCCAAAGCACTTTCCACCGTGTGAGTGCAGTGTGTACCACATCAGTCAGAGGGAGTCATGGTGCTATGGAGGAAAGTCAGGCCTCCTTTGAGGTCCTTGCTGCCACACAAGTTTTCAGAAGTGCAACACAGAGGCTTCTGGGTCTTGCTCATGCAAAATGTTGCAGATACCCCAGTGTGACTTCATGCACACAGGTTTATCACGAGATAAATGTGAAGAAAATGAGAGTTTGCAGTTGCACATCCACTTCAGAGTTTGGCCCACTTTCCCTGTCTTGCCTCCCCAAGCAGTGTTTCCACTAATAAGCTGCTGAGTGCAGGAGGGAAAGAGGATCCAGCAGGAGTCCAGCTGCTCCAGGGGTAGGTGTGTTTGCAGACTTGGCGGCCATGCAGAGAGCGGCACAGCAGTCATGCCATCAACCCGGGAGCAGAGCAGTGCTGGGCTATCCAGCACTCCTCACTTGTCAGTACATTTTCATTGGAAAAAGTCAGGCTCAAAGTGTGCCAAAATCCACACAAATAACAAACTTCCAGCAAGGCTCTGACAAGAGAGAGGAGGGAGATGCAAAGCAGTCACCCTCCTGTGCAATACGGGAGTGAAACCCAGAGGCTCTCCTCCCTTCTTGAGGCACTCTTGCAATAGGCTGTGTCAAGCACTGTGCTAATAACCCATACTGGCTCTAATGGTAATGACAGGAAGGAGAGATCAAAGCAAGCTCTTTGTACTTGAAAAGAATTTCTCCGAAGCCACATTTTATATTGCATGAAAACTAAACTAGACATCAAACACCTTGTCTGAACATCTCCCAGTCTTCCACAAAATCCTAATTCCATCGTTTTCCCCCAATCTGTTGTGTTACGACACCCATTCCTCTCACTATGCTCTGCTGTACACTGCCTAGAAGGGCAACTGGAATGTTCATTCTCGCATCACCTCTTTCATTTAGCATGCCTTCGGCCAAATGTCTTCACCTGGCTTTATGAATGAGACTTCTGATCATCTCCTTCCCATGAAAGGGATTTATGAGTGTAGCTCCTCATTAAGAACAATATTATAGTTCTTATTAAGAATTCTTTGTTAATAAGAAATCTCCCAAACACGTTCCTAATTTATACAGTGCTCATTCTCCACAATACCTGCACTCTGAATTACTGAAGCCCAGCAGTTAGAATGTCCAGCACTAGTAGAAACTCTCCTATGGCATTAGCAGTCACACAATCACTTCCACAGAACTCAGAAGATGGAGGGCAGCTCCCTTGCCAAAATCCTGGCTTGGCTTCCTGGCACTGCTGCAAGCTACACCTTTTTCATTTCCTTCAGCCAAAAATGGGCAATTTGTGAAAACTACATCTGTCCAGTGCATGACTAAGAAAGCAAGAAACCTCAGGAGAAAGCTTTGTTGTGCACGGAATGCTTTGTGTGCCCCTGGGCAGCAAGCATGCAGCAGCATGGGCCAGTGAGTTCTTCTCTTCCTTCATTTTCCACACAAACTTTAAGATAAATAGTCCTCAGAAGGAAGTCACTGGTGAGGGAGAGAGAACAGAGGCAAAATAATCCAGCTCAGTCACGCCCATGCTTAGTGCTCACCAGGGCCAGCTTCCATGCCTCCACACTGCACCCAGGAGCTGCAAGCACAGATGCCAAACCAGTGCAGTCGGTCTGTAGGAGCAGGTCCTTCTGCCTCACCCATGAGCATCACTGCAGCCCCGCAGAGCTGGGCATGAGCCATTCCCAGTGGGAGGGAAGAGGTGCAGTAGGGGAACAGATAACCTTCCAGATGCACCCAGAAACGCTACCAATGGGAAGTTGAATTCAACAAGGTACAAACACTACCCATCTTTAAGTGAGGATTGCTTACCAAAACGTTAGGATCAGAGCTTGATCTGCACTCCAAACAAATCTAGCTGCCACACTGACTTGAGCAGCAAATGACAGCCGAGGCAATACGTTGCTACTGGCCATTAGCTTCTCACGCCCTTCATGAAGGTACGCCAAGGTCTTCAGCTTGCTCCCATTCTGCCGCCAGCCAACACCATGCTGGCTGCACTGAGGGGAAAGGCTGCCTGATGCTGAGGAGACTCCCACACAGTTCAATATATTCTTTGGCAGAAAATTGAGATTAAAGGCAAGCTAAACTCAATTACTATTTGTGTAACTAGAGTATCCTGGTTACAAGGCTTGTAACCATAGCAATCATTTAAACAAAGCTTGAAAGAAAAAAAAAATTCTCTTGTTATTAAAATGCTGATCTTTGATTCTGATTCAGCTCCTTGATCTTATTCTCCCAAGTCTCAGAGGTGCTGTCTGCCTCCAGGTTTTATAGCTCAGCTCAGAGCCACCGAATGCCTCAGCTAGTATTTGTGCCTTGTGCTAATAGAATTATGCCTCCTAAACATATGAATGTGAAAGGATCAGATTGTCACACGGGGATTCAAAGGTTTGTGAACATCACAAGTAATCGGCTAGCAGGGGTGTTTCTTAAAAGGCTCATGCAATTAAACTGAGCCTAATGTTAATCATATTCCAAAGAAGCTATTACTTAGTCTGGAGCCAAATTCATTCAAAACCTTAGGGGCTGAAAATAAAATAAGATGGAAGTATTTGGAAACTCTATATTATTATTTAAGTCTTCTTGATTTTACAGCCGGATTACCTTCCATCTCCAAAGACTCCATTCCACAGTCATGACTCTTGTATTAGTAAGAGTCATACAGGCATCACACGAAGAGCAGCACTGATTTGTTATTCTCTATCTGGATAACCAGGGAGATTTTTATTTTGAAAAGATCCTGCTGGAGCTTTTCTTTTTTTCCAAATGCTTGTTAAATGAGTATGTAACCAGGAAAACGGGACACTGAAGCACTAAGATAGATGTGATCTGCACACATGTTTTTCTCACAAGAAAACAAGTGCAGTGCATGTTTAATAAAAGGGAGTAGCTTCAGGGTTACATTACATAATGGAGCTGGATGTAAACTCTTCAATATATAGCTCTCCAGGCAGGTCCACTAGAAAAAGGAAATCTTTTTGTTCATGGGAAGAAGGAACAAATTTCTTCTTGAAGCATAGCTTGATGGCTGCTCCTGAATGCTACCACAGTTGGCTTAGCCCTACAAGATTTGCTCACATGAGCACTGCATCAGGCTGTCGCTGGGTCAGTGAGCTGTGCCAGCAGCTGAAATTTCCGTGCTTAACCCACTGATGTTAGTTGGACATCACTGAATGAAAAGTGAATATTCAGCAAACCCAGTGACTAATGCATGTATTTAATGCCAAAAAAATACTAACGTATCAACTCAGTGACAACACAGCAGCTGCAGCTGTAATCAGGAAAACAGGTTTTGTTTTATATGGCCAGGTTTTAGTAGCATCAGAATGAACAGAAGTTGTTTGAGAGAATTGTGTCAGAACAGAAAACAAATGTGAATATAGCTGTGTGAAACCTGGACATATAATTTTAGGTACACACACCCACACACATATGCAGCCTGAGCAGCTCTTTCCCCATCTTGGATACAATTAGGGATGCCTCCAGCAGGAACATAAGCTCAGGCATGCTTCTGATCCAACTTGCCTGCGCCTCCCCTATTTAACTACATGCTATATCATGTAACAGCTTGAAAAGTTTGAGTTTTTTTTCAGTCTTGTCTTTTTCTTCATGTTCTCCAGTGATACTCAGTTTCTTTTAGCAACACAGTAATTACCATTCCAGATCAAACCTGAGGTTCTCCAATTTAACATTCAATACCATATGCCTCTCCAAACATGGCAAAGACTGCAGTAATTAATCTAGGGACAGTCTCCCCTTCATGTTAGTTCCCACTGTGTTTTACCAGTCAGGGTTAACCGTGACCTAAGATCCCTGTAGGAAAAAACATGGGAACACCGCATTCACTTGCACTTTCTTGATTGTGGCTTATTTACATTTCCACTTCATAAACAGATCTTCGTGCAGATATCCATAGCACTTTCCACCATTAACACAACACGTGGTTACTCAAACTGAACGTTGTTCAAGTCAGCCACAGCACCCACTTTCAAAATTAAACCTGGACAGTTAGGTTTGGCTCTTTACAGACCACTTCCAGCCTCCTCATCACACCTCATCTCTGAGCTGTGGCACTCCTTCACCCATGGCAGTATTTGCTTTACCTTTTTTAAGTCTGGATTGTCTCCATCCTTTATGTCTCTGTGGTAAAATGCAAAGGCTGGAAAATCTTGCTGCAAGCATATATAGAAAGCTCTGTTAAAACACATGACAATTAGTCAGACTGTTGAGAAGCTCACACGGGCAGCGGAGACATGAGGCTCCCTCCCCTGCAACAGGGCTTCAGAGATGAAAAGTTCACTTGTAACACGGAAAGCCCATTTGCCAAATACTGCTGTATTGTACTCACCCTCTCTGAATCCCTTCTGAGATGTCTCAGGCACCAGAGGGCACATTTCCATGAAGAGGATTCAACAGAACGCACAGGATTCAGCACTCTGCCCTCTATTCATCCCTCCTGACAGCACACAGGCGCTCTGGGGATGCAGCTCCCAGACTGCGCTAGGCCGCAGGAAGAGCATTTCAAATGCCAACAGAGTGAACAGACCTCCGCTGTGCCGAGGGACACATCACACACCACAGCTTCATTTCAAATGACACTAAAAAACTGTTTTCTTTTAATATTTGAGGTGAATATATTATGTTTCTCTGCACAGGGCATGTGTAAGAAGCAGCTGACGGAAGAGCGGGGAAAGAAGAACCCACAATATTAGCTGTCTGGTATTTATTACTTTTTTAATACAGAGAAGTCACAACAAAATATTCTCTAACAACACACGCAAATGATATCATAACCAATTATTTTAATTTCATCAACATTCATTTGCTATGTACATATTCTTCCATCTGCAAAAGTGCAATCCAAGAATGTCTCAACAAGAAACCTTTACGGACAAGTGTATTTTTGAGGGGTTTTCTCACCAGTGGCCTTACAGCAACATGTTTGTCCTCAGTTACCTGGTACAGCAAAATGAAGAGTACATGAAAACAAAACAAAACTGTGTTAGATGCCTCCCCTGTAGGAATATTCCCCATTTTCCCAACTAAATTCATTATGAATACACTGCTCACTACTGGACACATTAATGCAAATAGACTGTAGAACAGTCTATGGGCTACAGAACATTGTAGTTTTCATGACTCTGTGGCATTAGACAGAACAAGAATTTCAGCCTGTTCACCTTGGTAGATGTCAAATTACGTGTCAGCATGTAAAAGACACCCACTTTGTTAGTTATGGTTATCAAAATTTACTTTAAAATGTACTACTGATGGATGAATTTATTTACACATCCAAAATATTAAGTCTAGCTAAATGCAAGCCTCTCCTATGGAAAACATTGTTAACTACTGGAAAGAAAAGCATTTGCACATGCAACTCCTATTACTATCACAAGGAGTATCGTGCATTTCGGAAGAGTAGAATGTACCTCCAAATCCAGAGGACTGTATTCTCATTTACAAAACATACTTGAGGCACAGTTTAATCTGACCACAGGCCAGACTAAAAAGAACACAGAGCATCAGAAAAATGAAAGGTAGTAAAGAGTAAACTTCAGCCAAACAAGCAAAGCAAGCAGCTCCTTGCCTAGACAAATCATTTCCCTTTTGACACATTTAAAATCCCATCGACTCTTTCCAATGGTCATCATGATAGACAGCAAACCAAGTGCTGTGCACTTCAACCTCGTAAGTATCTGTTAAGTCTCGAAGTTAGCTTTGCCCTAGTGCTTATTCAACGCCCAGCCAAAAGGGTAGGCCTAACTGCTCGATTGTAATCTGATGCATCTAACAAAATCTTACTGACATTTTGCAGCAACCCATGAACAGATTTCCGTATTAGCAAGAAGCAGAGAAAGCATTCTCTACAAACTGGGACAACTTACTTTGGAGGAAATGTTCAGAGAATCTTTCTGTTGTTCACCTAGTTTCCACTGAGGATCATTTTTGCTGTTCTACATCTGCTGCTAACCTCCAGTTGAGAGAGACGCTTTGCAAGAAAACAGGCATTTCCACTAGCGGCAGCAAAGACTCACTTAATAGCAGAATTAAAAGGGAAAGATGAAGGAGAAGAAAATTGTTTTGTTTGATAGATTTGTACATAACTTCTCACTGTTAAGAATTTAAATAGGCGTTTCCATTCCCACTTTCTCAGCCTGCGGCATTCTTAGTTTTGACTTGAATATACTGTACAACCTTTCATACACTTGTGTTTTTAAAAAGTAGCCAAATTCCCTTTTTTTCACTTCTACTCTTATCTCGATTGTCATACATACGTATCTGGAGAGGCATCTAAGTACCTAAAGAATAAAATCATAAATTAAGCTACTCTAAGGAAAGTAAACGAACAAGTATTTAGAAGATCTCCAGATCCCATTTCTGCCCTACCACGTGCATTGCACAGTGACACCTCTCCTCACCAAATGTTTGAAAAAAATGGATACAGAATGCTACTATTTTATTATCCATGTAGTGCATGTGGGGATTAATACCCTAGGCTCAAGGCTTGAATGACTAGCACTGAAGATCAAACAAAACACACATATATATTTTAATTTTTCTCATTACAGGAGTTTTGTCTTTGCTGTGTGATTTTAGACTGCTGGAATCACCCAGTACTTGTGCTTTTAATCTGGTTCTCACAGTACTGCCAGATAGGGTGACTCCAAACTACCCGATGTCCACCAGGTTTTGGGAACACACCATTGAAGCTGAGGGGCCCAAGTTGTTAATTCAAACTGTAACTTGTTTGTTCCCTACAAGGGAAGTCTGTAACACACAGCTAATAATGTTTTATCTGCTAGCCACCTTCTTCCAGCCCAGGTATGCCTGGGACAGATCCTGCTCCTGTAGGCAACAATTACAGTGCTGGTACCACTGCAAATGGAGTAGCTGTAACTTGGGTTTGTGGTAACCACACCAGAACGGTGCTAAGTCTCTCAAAATTTTTCCCACAGTTTGTCTTAAAAAGGAAATACGATTTCCCAAAACTTTTAAAACACACTCCTAGGGAACAACTGCACAAAACCCCAAGGATGTGCTCCAGATACAAACACATGGACAAGAAGTGAGGACAGGGCGAAGGGAGTGCCAGTGATGTAAGACAGTATGGCCTGCTAACATCGCTGTTCTGGCTCACCAGTGTAACTGCATGAGACAGCCCAGCCCTATCCAGATGTGAAAATAATTAGCTTGAGTTGGCTTGCTTCGAAGAATATTACCACTCAAGTTAGGAGTAAGTGATCTTTGCCAACATAAGCCCTCTGTGCAGCTTGAGTACTGTCTGAAGCGTCTAATACTAAAAGGAAGCTAATTCTGCAGTGAAGACAGCCAGGAATAAAGCTGTGAATTCTGCATTTTTTATGCACAAAGAAACATGGATATTCAATTCAAGTTTTATGTGCACATTATTTTCTTAATTTAGCAGAAAGCATAGTTCTCTGCCCAGCGCATGCAATGCTTTTTTGGCTTCTGACTTTTTTGTTTTCTTTCCCAGGATGTGCAGAGTATCAGGGTCATTTTCAAGATTGTGATTTCTACAGATACAATAAGACAGTAATTTGGGGAAAACTGATAAACTTCAGAAGAAACAAAACATAATCCCATCTCACAAAGGGAATCAAAACCCACACCTCTTGAGTGACCAACCATTCCATAAATACACTGTGAACAAAGAAAGCCCTTGCAAGCATCACCGCTGGCTTGAGTAGCCACGTAAAATATCAGTGACCTATTAAAACTTTTATTAAGCCTATTTAAAAACTTTTATTTATAGAAGGAAAAAGTGGGGAGTGAAAAACAAAATTTGCAGATTCTACAGGGCCAATCCCTATAACACAAATTCACTGCCTAATGCACAGACTACTATATACAGCACAGAGGCATGTAGAAAGTAAATACACTAAGTCTGCTTTCTAAAAAGACTCCAAGTTTTTAGACCCTGGTGTTACTTAACTTTTGAAAGACAAAGGTGCAGCAATTCATTGACCTGAAAACCAATGCCATGCGTCATATTAGGTGCCTCTTAGCTCTTACAGGTCTGACAGCCCAGATCCCACTTCGTGGTCCTCTTTCCAAATCAGACACACCAGTCAGCAGTAGGAAGCAAAGCCCCAGCCCCAGCAGACACATACAAACATCCCCACTCAGTTCAGCCTGTTCCTTCCACTTATCATGAGGTCCTAAAATATCTGTGAAGAAATATCTTTAAATAAAGCATTTTAAGATATTCAGCTTGTTTTGGTACAAACAAATGACCCAACTGGTAACATTACAACACTGGTGGAAGCAGCCCTATTGCCATACGATCAGTCAGTGTGGGTAACACACATCAAACATACATGGCAGGAAGACACTATGCCAAAAAATAATTCAAGATTACCTTTTTTGGCATAGATTTACATTCACTTGTCACAATATTTTAGTTTTCCCCCATCCTGGGAAACCTGAACAAAAGCCCACATAAACAGCCACAAGTCTGGGATACGTGTGCTCCTGCCCTCATTGGGATGCAAGAGATTTGATGAATTTAACACTAATGGGACAACTTCTTTCCAAGGATTTCCCATTTCCACCATGCTAGAGGCACAACAACCCTACACAATTACCCACCTTCCATCTGGACATATTTCTGCATCCTGTATGTCTCCCCACACCCTTCTCTCAACTGTATTACAATAATACAAAAAATACAACCAAATAATTATAGCTGAACATTTTATCCCCACACCTGGGATATATTCAAAGGCCATTAAAATTGGCTTGCCTCCAACCTTGACAGAGATCTCATCAGGAGGATTCTGATTTAACAACATGTATATATACATATTCATATGTACACAGACAAAGAAGCTGCTCTTTCAGTTAGAAAAGAAAGTAATTTCATCACAGAATGAATTCTATAAAAAGATATGTAATAAAGTTGAAATACCCATAAAATAGCTATTACTAAAGCAAAGCTTTCGTCAATAAGCCTCCAAAACTTTAAATGAAGAAAATGGCTTCACGAAGTGGTAGTCTAGATTTCCACAGTGAGGACACTGCTGGACGTTGCTGTATTCGGAGAAATACTGCATGCCAATCCGTACATCTATTACTGGCTTCCCACAGTGCTTACAGTTCAGTCGAGCCTTAAAAAGAAAGAAAGAAAGAAAGAAAGAAAGAAAGAACAAGAAAAACACTTTTGAAATAACCAGATTCACTTCCATTCCTCGCCTCAGCAAGAGCCACACCACCCTGGCCTCTGGTACTTAACAGCTTCAGTCAGGAAACCTGCAGCTATGGTGCCTGCCAGTAAGGACATTTTTCACCCAGACCAGTAAATTACAGGCATGCAAATTTTTTTTCACATGAAATAACATCTATAGCCCATAAAGCCTAGAGTTCAAATATCATCCACTGTGACTGACAGGTGGTTTAGAATTTCAAAGCTCATATATGCATAGGGCTGTTTCGTGTTAGTTCACCTCAGAACAAATTCATGTCCTCGGCATATGAAGTGCTGTCTCAACAAATCACAAAAGTAGCCCTTAAGCGAGGAGAGAAACTTCACATGCGTGCCATGCAACCCTTACCCTAGAGCTCCCACCGTGTGTCTGTTAGGTTTCCATTCTGATCTCTCCACGAGATGTATCAGCGCTTTAATCTTTTGGTATAAGAATCTAATCTTCTCGGTTTAACAAATGTACAACTCAATTTCCTTTATCAGTATGGCATGGTATTGTATCACTTTAAATATCTACTTAAACATTTATAATACACACTAGGTTACATAAACTACAGGTCACTTAAAGCACAGAAACTATTTTACAAAACCCAACTGAGGCAGGACCAACATTAACTGAGTAGATAGGAGAAACAATTAAAGATGAAGGTTAAGGGCTGGCAGAGCTGTTCATGATCAGTACTAAGAACAACAAAAAAGGTTTTCAGGAGACATCTAGCTGAGAAAATAAGCCCATTTCCTGTACAGAAAGCTCAGCAGGCAATACAAAAACACTTGGGAGAAATGGAAGAGACTTAAGATCACAAAGGAGGTTACAAGTAAAGATGACAAACGAGCAGCGAGGGCCTCATACATACCACAGCTTAACCCCACAGACTAATATGCCAGTGAGAGCTTCAGCTCTTCATTGAAAAGAACAAATGATTTTCTGTATCACCTTTGACTTAATGCATTTTCTTGGGAGGAGAGGAGGAAGAAATTATTAAAGTACTACTGCTGTTAAGACAAGACTCAAAAAGAAAGAAAACATGAAGTCCTCAGATATCTGCCCTGCTTGAAAAGCAGAAATTCTAAGAAATGCAGTCTAATAGGGAATGGATTTACAGTATTTTCTTTTTACAAGTCTGCTTTTTCCTCTTGCTACAGTTCAGCCCATCAGCTGGCTGCTAGCAAGCTGACAGCGGCTGTAGCTCATTATCCTACAAGCACATTCATGGAGTACAATTAAATATTTTGAAATAAGGTATGAAATTATTCAAAACAGAAATCAGCAAGGCAATTCAGAGTTAAATTATACACCATATTTAAATGTCATTCCTCTGCATGCCCAGAATCATCTGTAACAATCGCGGTGAAACAATAATACGTATTACCCAGCAATCACAGACACTGAAGCTAATGGTTTTATATTCAGTTCTATTACTTACCTTGTACTGTCACACTGTCCATTAATCATACAATTAAGATTCACAGATAATGAGACCTTAATTCTTGCCTTGCACGTTCAATAGAAGCAATTCAGATTTAAATTTCCTCTATTTTATTGAGCTAGCAAGTCAGTATCAATGTTTTATAACCGAAAGTCCCTATTTTAAAATAGCTAAAATCTCAAGAAGCACAAAAACTGAGGTAATGTCTTAAGTTATAATCAATAGATATGTAACTGATATAATATTATATCAATATAATCAATGTCATTTTTTGGAGTCCCAGGAACTCCGCTTGTCTTCTGAGCATCGGTAGAAATGTTAAACTTAAAATTAAATTGAGTTTCACATACTGACAAAACTATATTGCAGATTTCACTTGTATTCCCACATCTTTAAGGCCAGGGACAGTCTTCCTTTTGAGCCTCCCTCAGAAACAAACAGCTGGAACTCTGCAGTAGTCAGAAACAAAGAGACCGCAAATCTTTGTGGAAAGCATCCACAACACCACAAAGTGGTGGAACGCAAACATCTTGGCAAGCACCTGCTCTAAGTCAGTGACAAATCCTGCGTGCTTCAAGGCAATGGCTGGCTCCTGACGTGCTAAAAGGGACCAAGCCATACCCACGAAAACAGCACTCAGTGGCTCCCTACTGTGCATCATCCCTACCTCCACAACAAAACTGCTGAGTTTCCACTCCTCAGAAAGGAAGACTTCTTAGATGCTGACGGTCCTGCTGCTTCAGGCATGTGTCTACTTTGGAGTAACCTGAAGCTTTGCCTCCTTCCTACCAAAAGCATAAAGTAGGTGAGTATTTAATGAAAGTTAAGCTTCTTCAGGCTGTGGCAGGATACCATTAGCACAGTCAGTCACAGAAAAGATTAAGGAGAAACGGGTATCTCTATGCACAAAGACTCCTTAGACCTTTCAACTTTCTTGGCTTTTTTACTACATTTATCCTAGGATAAAACAAACCTCAAGCAACTAGAACATTGAATACACAGATCACCTGCTAAACAATGTTCAAGTACTACTCGAATTGTATATGATACCAAAGATACTTCCTAGTGATCATCCCAAGCATCAGCTTTAATTGTGAATGCATTTTATGGGGATTTATTTAAAAAAAAAAAAAACAAAAAAAAACCCACAAAACAAAACAAGCATTGACCACTGACCATTACATTAGCTTTTGTCTAGCTATAAGCCTTTGTACTCCGTAAGTTAAGATCAAGGGACAGGGACTCAGTCAGCTTTCTTGTACTGCACTCATAGGCTGCAAAAGAAGGGTGAAGGAAGGGATGGGAGAAGAGAAACACAGACCTTTATTATCATTAGTGGAATTTCATCTCAGGAGTCTTACGTACGATACTGACCTGACAACAGGGAGATGCTGCCAGAATGTCATAGGTATACATAGTTCCCAGTTGATGCCAGCTTCCATCCCATCGGGACTTGCATTTAATGCAGATAATTTTGTGAACCCCTTCTAAGCAGTCTACACAAACAGCATAGAGATGCATAAGCCTTCCTGTGGACAGGAAACACACTTCTTAAGGAGACTGTAACAGAAGATTAAAACAGACATTTCCCACAATGTGTTATTTGCCCTTCAGTGATACAAATCATACCTTATTAAAATCTTATTTTCAAAGAGTGAAAGATAAGCAAATAAATGTTTCTCTATGGAATATATGTAAGACTTGACTGAAGATATTTTCCATACATGTGAAACTCAGGAATAAGTCAACACTGCCCATTTCTGATCCTCTTATTCCTCTATTTGCTGTAGACTTTAGCAAAATACTTTACAAAAGTTGCTTAAACCACATGAGCAGATGCCAAGTTATTAAGCTATATGATCAGCTGCAGTTTTTCCAACAAGAAGACTGTGCCTTAGCTGCGTCCCCATCTGATGGAGAAAGTGTAGAAGTGCTGAAGCTTTACAGCAAGCTGGGCATAGGCTCATTTAACAGCTTGCCAAAATCTTCCAGCAAGCAGAGAACTAAGGAACTAATATTCCTTGTGGAAAAAAAGGCAACAACTGGATGAGCAACTTTCTTTCCTGTACATTTTCCTGACAATTCATTGGTAGCAACTGTATTTAGAAACATTATATATTACACAGATTTTAACGTACCATACAAACCTTCAAGTCTATCAAGCTCTACCATGGACTTACGCTCCGTATACACAATGACTTCCAAAAACTGATTTATACTGCCTTCCACAAAAATCAAGAGGTTTGGATTTCAAAACAAAGTATCACCTCTGCACAAATGTCACTGAACACAACAATGCAAAATCCAAGATGCGAGCTTCCCACGAAACAAAAAGCCTTGTGCAAATTACAAAGATGTCAAATCTAGATAGGTCTGATTTGCAGGGATTGAATCAATCTGCAGTTTAGTAGCGAACTTACACAGGGTACTAATTCTGTAACGTATCACATTTGGCAAAGATACACAAGAAAATGTTAAGAAGTAATGCAGTTACAAATCAAATACAAAGCAAGACTGACTGCATACAGACAGTGCTTTGTTGGACTGCAATTTGTGCTCATTAGCATCAAAGCACTGGACACATCACAGTTTGTAATTTAAAGAGCACACAACTTGTGTGCCTTTTCTACGTAACAGAAATAAAACAGTAACAAGTTGTGATCTGTTCATAGCAGATACTTTAAAACTAATGGATTTCTTTTAAATTGTTTTATTTTTAAACCAACTATTCTAGAAAAAATGAGAAGGAAAACCAGATTCTTCTTAAAATATAAATGCACAGAAACATTTGTTGGTATGAGCTGGTAAATTGAGTTCCTCCAGAGTGTTCAGCTTTAGAAAATGCAATGTGATGGGACCGAAGTGCAAATTTAATAAGCTCTGTTCCTAAAGTGAACACCTCGAGATTGGAGACTTTCAAGTAACTCCATGCACTAAAGCTTTGTGTTGCACAGGAGGACAAGCAGTTTTTATCATCTTAAGTTCTGCTTCTGCATATTAAAATGCTGTATTTTCCCACCACTTAACTTTCAGGATCCTACAGGATCCTTCCTATGCTATAGGAAACGAGACTCTTGATAACTTAAACATGCCTGAAATAAAGAAGTGATTTTCTTTACTGAAGAGAAAATAACACCCTGGAACAGCACCTTGCAAGCTTAATTTCATTCCAAACCTGATAAGAGTAGTTCTGATAATAAACCATTTTACCCAGGATAACAAGGAAAAAAATTTTAACAATTAATTAGTCACAGCATTTTGTCTGAACACTTTTTCAGGTGTACCATCAAACGGGTAAGGAGCAATTAATTAAAAAAAAAAAAACAACAAAAACAAACAAACAAACCAAAACAACATTTGGCAGCTTTTCTTTCCTAGTGGCAAACAAGTTAACAAGCAACAAGTTCCACTGTTACTAAACCAGCTATTAGCACTGGTAAGAGCACAAGCACATTGTGCAGGGCCTCCTCACAACAGCCAACAAGCAGTTATCTCACAGAGGTATATTCTGTTTATCTTGGAGATTTTTCAACTTCTACGTTTTCCTATCACTTTTTCCCTTTGAAGTACATTAGGTAAGACAAAAACGATAATGCTAGCATGAATACAGGTCAGTGACTAAGCACGCAGTGATTTAACTAAAGAAAACAATACAAAGTTTGCTGAGCAAAGGAACATTATCATATAACAGATACTATGACCATGCATGAGGTAAAACAAATTTAACACAAGGAGAGTTAAGTGCTAAAATACCTCCAGCTGATGCATTCCCATTACACTTCTCAACACAGAACTCTATGTTTTTGAGCACTAAACTAGGACTAGTTTCTCTGACTTGTGTTAGCCACACTGGCTGCCAGCAGACGGCAGGACAGATGCGTTGTGTTTCGCCATTCTCACTCACTCAGACATACTTTTTGGGAAGAGTTGAAGTCCATCCCAGTCCACGTTTGTTTGTTTCTCTGGGAGGAGAAAAATAACACATACCTTGGCCCCTGCTCAGCACGGAGCTGGGACTTGGTCAGGGTGCTGGCCAAACAGGCGGGAATTTGGAACTAAGTCTAAATCCCTCGCTACTCCATCACCACTCCTTTCCAGAATAAATAAAAGCTTACTTTCACTATATCCAACCTCTCCAGGCCACAGAAATCATCCTCGCCAGGCCTGCACTAACACAGGCCAGTCTACAGTCCTTGCCATGCAAAAAAATATCATCTCCAATAAGACAAAACTGATATTCTCTAGTCTGAAAGCGGACAAGAGGCATGGCTGGCAGTACAAACATGACTTTCATCCATGCTGTGGCACAGCATGCTGAAATGTAAAAGGCTGTTTAAAAGGTTAATGTATGTCTTGGAGGAAAACTCACAACCTGTAAATCAGTACACACACACTGCAACAGGGTGGCTGAAAAATCTTCCTATAGTCTACGTAGAAACCTGGTAAGATATTTCCTGGTTGTAAACAAACCACGAGGCACAGATCTTTCTACACGGTATTTGTTTTTTGTAATTCCTGCCATGAATTTCAACCTGACCCACACTGTAATTTGAACATGCCTTCAAGCCTTAGAGTACGACTCAAAATGCTGAATCAGAATGAAAATCTCAAATGGGGAGTGGGGTATGGAAAGCAGTCCCACCACCAAATGAAACCTAGCATGACGGACAGACAACCTGTACCTTGAAGGTGACAGGGAACATCATATTCAATTTCATCGTGTCTCGATGGGCTAAGAAATAGGGTTCCATCCACCAGCGGAAACTGTTCAAACACTGGCAATGCCCTGTGGCACAGTGCACAGTTCACAACATTCCTGTGGCTGGCACTAAGAGCAGCAAGAATAAACTTCCGCAGGTCCTCCCCTTGGCCCACCTGGGCATCATCTTCCATTCGCACATGAAAAGTATTCAATTTATGCCTAGGTATGTGAGTGAGAAGCTCAGATAGGTCAAGCCTTCTTAAAAACTGCACAGGGGCATCGAAGTGTCCCGACCGATGTGCTTGCAAACCAGCTGCCCCATAATCAAAGTGCGCATTCCTGAACATTCCCCCTCCAGCCATGTTCTTCTTGTGTGGCTCCAGGTGGATGGCATTCTTCAGAAACTCTCCTAAGTATCGTGAGGAGCGGGGGCCACTGAAGTGGGTGGGGGCGAGGATTGAGTAGCCGGTTGGTGGGGACTGCCCAGGAGAGACACAGGGGGAGCGAACAGCATAGCTGCCACCAATAACACTCTTCTCTTGGGAGTTCTGCCTGTCCATTGAATGCCTTCGCTGGATGTCATGACTTAAGCCCTTCTGTGGCTTGTTGGCTGGCCTGCCTTTTTTGGCCTCTTCGGCTGATTCCACCATAGACCTCCCTGTGCTCTTCTCCAACACTGATTTCTTCTTCTTGTCATCCTGCATTCGTTTCACCTGGTACCAGTCAGTGTCCTTCTTTAAATGACCCTGCCCACACCGACAGGAGCAGAAGCGAAAAGCGAGGTCGTATCCCTTCTTTGTCCACATGTTCTGGCGACACTGCTTCTCATTCCAGCTCCTCGCTCTGCCGATGCAATTGAACTGGACAAGAATGCTGCTTTCCCACTCGTAGAAGCACTGAAGGTGCATCCAGGTGCTATAAGGGCAGTGCTCGTTGTTGCATATAACCTTCTGGTAGTCATCCTTCTCAAGGTCCACTGGCCTTCCAAAGCTACAGATCAATGGAGTAGCACAAGGGGCTTCTGTGGAACAAAAGCAGACACATTAATAATGTAGGCTGCCTGTGGCCTGTTCATCATGCTGCTAGTTTAAATGCTGTGCCAAATACGAATGTGAGTCCTAACTGATGTTCAACATTATCAAAGAGCCTACAAGCTTTAGGTCTGGGTCAGAACAAAAACAGTCCCTGACCAAAATAAATAAATAAATAAATAAAAATAAAAGAAAAGTTAAGCACAAGCTATAAAAAGAAAGGAAATAACAGAATAAGGAAGCAAACAGACAATACAAACAGCTCAGTATTCAAAGACAAAGAACCTCAGAAGCACTAACCCTCCTCAAGGCTCTGTGGACATCCTCACATAAGCGAGCTTTAAGGAGAAAGCTTTGTGAATGTTTCTGGGGGACTGCTTTGAAGTCTGAGAGGCAACACAGAAAAAACACACAGAGATGCTGGTTTGAAAAATAAGAAGGTAAATACAGACAGACTTTGCAGTCACGAGGAAAGGCATAAACTGATCTCTTCTTTCAGAATGAGCAAGATACAGGGGATAGGGAGGGAAACAGGAAGCAGAGAACTCTGAACAGCAAGACAAATAGCTCATGTTTCTTGTACGGAAAGGAAGGCCTTCGTTACATCTTCGGGCAAACAGAGGACATACTGCCATTACTGACCTACTTGGCAGCTAAATTTCACAAACCAAACAGTTAGCAACACAGACTGGTTAAAAAGCCAAACGTCACATGGACTTTTATCAGCAAAGCAGTAGCCTTTGCTATATCCTTGAGCAAAGAATAGAGTATTTCAGTTCTCTCCCTGTAACACTATCAGATACACAGATGTTCTGTATTTATGACCAATAACATTTTCCCCTCCCTCACCTAAATACCACAGGCTACGGAATACTCCAATTACCATCTGCACAGTTGCAGCTGGAAAGCAAGAAATTTTCATGTTGAGTTTCCAATGCATCTTTATTGAGTCTAATCATGAAGTTTTTGGATGCTGAGTCAAATATGGCATAAATCTGTTTTATTTTTAACTTCCTACTTCAGCAAAAGAAACACCATTCCAGTAGGGCTGGCAGGCTGCCTTTTTACCTCTGCTTTACTGAATTCAAGTAATTGCAGGCTTCTTCAGGGTCTTCCCCAGACAAGTGCTGCCTCACCCAGCATGAACCAGCACAGAGGTCTCCCTGGAGCTCCCAAGTGCCAGTCAGAGCTCAAGGACTTGCAAGGGACATGCACCATGCCTCATCACGACAGCCTGCTGCAGACTCATTATTTTTCCCTAGGATTTCAAATTTCTACCTAATAAGCCAGGAAAAAAATATATAAATATACATACATATATATATATATATT
>PPHD01002578.1:12473-35190 GCA_002909625.1 Bambusicola thoracicus | reverse complement strand
TGGTAGCCCTGCCCGGCAGGGGGGTTGGAGATTCATGATCCTTGAGGTTCCTTCCAACCCAGGCCATTCTGTGATTCTGTGATTCCGTGATTCTGTGTGTGATTGCAGATATTTTGAACTTGCTATGTTAAATACACAGTTAAAGGTGAGCCTAAACAATTTTGGTTTATGACTGCAGATAAAAATATCTTCTTTCCAAGTATGGAGGAGTGTACTTATTTTGAATGAACTGGACCCTGTCCTTAACTGGAAGTAATCTTCTGTGAGACATAATCTTTGTGCCCATCTGGTGTTGCTTTTTCAGTAGTGTCAGTCTACACTACTTTTATCCATTGCACATGAAACTGTGGTTTTAGACCAGGAGTTCAAACCAAAGAAAAAATGAGATATAAGTACTTTGGGGAAAAAAACAAAACAGACTGACAAATGTGGAAGGGTGCTACTTCATGCAGTGGTTTAGGAAGAAAAAATCTACCGTTGACCTGAGTCAGCATTTCTAACACACCGTGCTGAAGCACAGCCAGTGCATCAAAATGTGTTCAGCAGACATACAGCTGATGCCTTTCTCTCTGGGATGAGAATGTTATTTTATCTAATCTGGAGAGCCTAAAATAAGTTCCACAAGTAACCATGCTGTTCCTGTTATCTCAATGTCTTTCACATGAGCTATCCATCCACCTATTCAGCTCAGGTTCTGTGCTGCATTCTTTTCCATGGTTTTGGATCATCAGTGCTTCCAGCCATGTCCTACAGAGGAAGTAAACATTTGCATCTTCCTAGTTTGGTCTGCAGACCCAGTCAGCTGTGCATTAGCTGTGAATCTCACCTAGCACTGATTTGCTGTCTTCCAGCATGTGAGCCTTTGAACTGCTCCCTTCACGCTCTGAATCATGAGCATTCATCTGAAACTTTTCTTGTCTCTTTTGAAAGGGATGACTTACCAAATACCATGCCACATAGAGCCATCACAAACCAAAATATTTTTTATATCTGTGCTTCTTTCATCTTTCTGCCACACATCTCAGCTCTGGTACCGTTTCTTCATGTCTTCAGACAAGACTTCAGGACAGGAAGGAATTACACATCCCTAAGATCATGCAGGACTTTGGGAAATGGAAAGCCTACCTTTCTTAATCAGAGACACAAAATTATTAATAATAAGGGAATAACCTTTAGGAAGTTGCCTTGCTAGAAAGAAATGGTGCTATTAGACAAATTTTAATACTCAGTATTCTATAAAGACACAGATTTGTGTGAAGTACTCTGCCCGTTGAATCAGATTTTCCTCTAATATCAATACAGATTGAGAAGACCTAGCTATCAGAAAGTAAAGCTGGTGAGAACATAGGTCAGACAGAATAGAAGCAGATAGCCAGAAGCCTTCTGCTAAGGAGCGTTAGAGGAGTATTGTTACTAACATTCTTATAGGCAGAGAAGTATTGACACATCATAGACTGTTGAAGCAGCTGTCAATATCTGCTCCTCTTCCTTGCGATTTTTCTGTGCTGCTCAGTGCTTCTTCTCTTTGTTTCCTCACAGCACATTCAGAAGGTGTTTTGGTGCTGTCATTTCACAGAATATAATTCATCAGGTACACTAGCTTTCTTTGAACACAAAGGAGAGACAGTTCTCATTCCTGAGTGGATAGATGACCAATCAACCTCAGATATCTTATTTTTACAAATTCCTAACTTGTTTTCAGTAACTGTTTTTTTTCCCCACACTTTCTCTGGGAACATCTTGTTGATAAATTTATTAGCTGGAATATTTTATTAAAATCATAGAGAGAAAATGACGCATCTGAAGTAAAATAATTTTAAAAGCAAATGAGTATTTCCAGAATTTTTCTTTTTGAAGTATTCTGCTTGTTTTTAAAAAGCAGTGCTCTTCAAAATTTTTATATCAGCAAGCTGCTTTTCCATTTTGGTTTCAAGAGCAAAAATTGCACAACTACTTCATCGAAGATCATTTCACCACCCCGGTTCCATCCAAGGAATCAGAAGTCAGGATAGACCAAAAGTACAGTAGACCTTCATTAACCGCTTTTTAATCATTTTTTTGCCAGATGAGTACACTGCTTGATAAAATTCCTGTTACTCAGTTATAGTGGCTATGTCTCGTATAGTAACAAAGATGGTGGTAAGATTATTCGGACAGTAAAAATATTTGTCTAAAATCAGTGAAAAAAAAAGGTAGAAGTAGAAAGCAAACACAGAATTTTACATAGGATGGAAGTAGCCACTTGAACGTGAATAAAAGTATAAATCCTATCAAGGAAAGACAAGAAGACAAGTAAGGCAAGAGGCTAATAGTACTGATGTCAAACTCCCATGTCTTGAGACTACATCTGATTTATAAGGGATGGAACTACAAAAGAACCCATCTAGAAAAACAACAATGAAAAAGTTCTTTATTGTTTCATCAAAGGGAAACCTGTAGGATCAATGGCTCAGTTGACAGGAACACGCTTCAGGGAAAGCTGAGTCATTCTTATGGCCCCATGCCTGTTTAAATTCCAGCTTACTCACCAGAGACATCACAATACAGAAGTTGGTAAACAGAAGATGAGAAAATCAAAGACAAAAGGGAGAGAAAGAGGCAAAGAAAAAAGAAAAGGAATTGCTTTTTTCCCCAGCTTTAAGCAAAATGTGCAGTCATTTCTAATACACTAAAGGAGAAGTGATATTCTGTTCGACTGTTTCACCAAAACTTCTCATTTATTTATGTGTCTCCATCTCTACCTGGCATTATTTTTGAGGAAAGGATAGTTTTATAAACTACAGACAAAATAGTTCACTGGGATAGAAATGTATAATTCCATTCAAGTCAAGAGCTTTTTGAGTTTCATGCTTAACTCTCCCCACTTCTTACAACACTCCCTGATTGTAAGTAATCCGTGACTGTGTGTCTCTCTTAGTCACCACTTTTAAACAGTGGCAGCAAAACAGAAAGCCCTTGAGAAATCACACTCAACCATATATACTTCTCTGTAGAGTTTCACTTGTATAATAAACTGCAGCCAGAAGTTGCTAAGGCTTGCACTGGGAAAGATAGGTTCTATTTGCTTTAAAAATATTCACCTGGGAAATTCTCCGACAAACTAATTAGTTTCATTCTACTGTTTTTTGTTTGTTTGTTTGTTTTTGTTTTTTGACAGCTGTGTGGAAAGGAGTTTAACCGAATGCACAATTTAATGGGACATATGCACTTGCACTCAGACAGTAAGCCCTTCAAGTGCCTCTACTGTCCCAGCAAATTCACCTTGAAGGGGAACCTCACCAGGCATATGAAAGTCAAACATGGGGTCATGGAAAGAGGATTTCATTCTCAAGGTAATATTTATGAGCAAAATTATTCTCTGAGTGGTTTGGACATGCATATTGGTAATCCTACATGGGTCTTTCCTACAGACCTACAATCTTATATCATAGATCCAATGCTGTTTTTAGAGATTGAATCCTATAAGCCTGGGAGTTTGTTATTAACTATATATGTTACTTCTGTGCTACAGATCAGAGCTGCCCAAGACAGCAGCTCTGTTCTCTAAGAAGATTTTGATGACATAGAGGTACAGACTGAGATGGAGTAGTAGTTGGAAAGAAAATGAGATGGTAGTGACAAGAAAGTCATTTTGGCACACTAAGTTGCCATTTTCAGATGACAGGGAGAGTGCAGTTAGTAGTGCTAAAGCAAAGGATTTATCAAGTCATAGCAAATGTTCTTGTACTTAAGCTCACAAGCTCTGCCACTGCAGGAACAGTGCAATATCAACAGCCCTGCAAAGCTGCTCCTACTATGTGGGAATCCCTGACACACAAATGATGGTGATCAGGTGTGCACTCAGTTTTAAGAGACTTTAGCACACACAGCTGGTCAGGACATGGATGAAATTGCATTGATCTTACTAATTGAGGGTGTAATTACACTATTTCTGAATAAATTTTACAGTTTTGGGGGTATTTGACAGACCATGGCCTAGCAGCCATGAGCAAGCAGTAATTTTGCCCCATGCTCATCTAGTTTGCATGTTTTCTCTTACATTTGAGGTATGTCTGCATGGTTTTAAACATGGAGATGAACCATAAATCCACTCAAAGCTGGCAGAAGCAAAATAATCCGGAAATTTTCATAGGTCTTGCTCGTTGCTTATTGGATTCCTGGCTATAATGGGAATGGAAGCCCATGTAGCTCTACATCCAGGGGCCTTTTCTACTCAAGATACATTTGTTCTGTGCTATACTGATGAATCTGATCCTAAACAAAAGCCACCAGCTCAAGCTCACATTACAGAAACACGTGAATGAGAGAGGACAATCCTCCCTTATTTCAAAGTATATGGAGCTCTGACCACTCAGGCAGTATTTCCTACCATGTACACACACATTTCCTAAGATCAGCCTTATGTGCACAAGTGACAATGCTCTCTGAAGAACTGATGGAATTAGGGAGGATTGTTTGGAGAATTTCGGTATTAAAGATGCTTTGTTTGTTTAGAGTTTCTGGATAAATAATTCTATCACGGGTAATATCTCACTGTGTTCCTCAAATTCGGGCTTTAATGCAACCCAACACATACAGGAAACACATCTTCTAATGATATTTGGCATAAAACGTTCAAAGATTCTAACTAGTAATGGGATAAATGACTCTCTTTTTTCCCTTTAGTCTCCTACAGCCCTGTGCGAGTTACACAATTACTTGTAATTGAAGACAGCCTAAGTGCTTTTCAGTGTACAGAGATTCTTCAGCCCTGGAGGCTTATCAGACAGGAGACAATTTGTAAGGGCTGCCACCTGCTCATGAGCCATTTTAATGAACACAACAGTTGCAAAGCAGCAGCTGCATCTAGCGTGGCTGCATAAATCCCACAGACACCGGATCAAATTACTAAAGAGGAAAAGAAAATCCAAGCAAATAAAACAGCTTCTATCGTAGATTTTTGCTGCTGAGTGAAATGCTCATCCCAGTAGTGTCACCTTTGTTTAAATTAAGATGGACTATGCCTGTAATGTCTGAATTTTCCTCTGTGAATCCTGATGGTCAGAGCACATTTTGAGTCCGCTGTTGCCTCCTGGGCAACGTCTGGGTTTCCAACAGAGAGGATACGCTCTGACAAATATTAAGACAAAGCAGAACAAGGACCACACTCAGACTTACACTGTGCAGCTCAAAATCATCATTTGATTATGATGATTTCCTCAAGCTGAAGGACAAATAACATTTCAGTGACATTGGATGAGAACGGAGAAGTCAGTGAGAGATGAAGTTTGAGATTGATGGAACAGGATTGTATTTTCCCTTTATAGTAATTGCTTTGAACAGGAGTGTCTGCAGAACAACCACATTAAAACATTTTAAATCTCTTCCACTCTTCTGGAAAAAAAAAAAATACAAAAACTGGAACTTTGATTATGGCATGTGATGGTTTAGATCAAAGCCTTCGCTAAAAAAATAGGAAGAAGGAAGTGGGTAGGTTCACTGGCAAAAAATAGTTTACAAGAGGCCAGACACTTCACTTTTATTCCTAGCTCCCTCTCAGATGTCTGGCATGTACAGCAAAATGTTATGTGTGTCCTGACCTGGCTGCAAGGTAAATATAATAGTACTTCTTTTAGCAGTATCTCAAAGGAGATGTAAACATTAAAGGTCTCGGAGATAGCTGAGTGGAAGACAAAGGTAAAGCGTTAAATAAAGGCCATCTCAGGCTTTATGTTTTAACCATGTACTGTATAGAAGCATTTGCTGTATGTAAATTGTTTTCTTTTCTCCCCCCTTGAAACACTGCAAGGTTTTGGAAGAGGGAGAATTACTCTGTCCCAGACAAATGTGTTGAGAAGCTTGGAACAGGAAGAGCCCTTTGATCTTTCCCAGAAAAGCCAAGGGAAGGGGATCTCATTTCATTCGGATGGCGAGAGTGCCAAGGGAAGCTCATGCCAGGAAGAAGAAGAAGACAACTGCTATGAGGCAGAGCAGTACAGCCCCGGTGTGTACCATCATGACAGCAACAAGTTGTACGTTCCTCAAGATCTGTCTGGCAAACCACAGTGCATGATGAAAGGCTTCAGAGAGTCTTACTGCAGTGAGAAGGAAGAAATATTAAGTGAGGAAGGACTGGAGAAGAGAGTAGGAGATTCCGACAACCAGGAGAGCCCAGGAGAGAGAGACCTTGCAAACGACAAGGAGCACCTGAGCTTTAGAGCCTTTGAAAAGGCCAGTCTGGGGCACTCTCTCTCTGATTACTTGTATTTCAAGCACAGGAGCAAGAGTCTGAAAGAATTACTGGAAAGAAAAATGGAAAAACAGACAATGCTTATAGGCATTTAAATGGACGTTTTAAGACAGCTGGAAAATGAGAAACAGATAGCTTTGAGCATGAACTGTAATTTACCAAAGCCTGGAATTTTTCAGTAGTCCTTACAAATGAACAAGCCCAAACAGTAAAAATATATTAAAGTAAAAAAAATACATGAAAAGAACAAAGCAGTCCACAGAGATCAAGAAACACAATAGATTTTGAACTATAAGATTTTTATACTTATCCATTTGGTATACAAGCAGACGATAGGGTGGGTACAGAAGTTTATTTTCCTCTATCTGGTATCTGGGGTGGTATATATTACACTCAATTTTCTAGTTACCAGAAAGAAAATACTTTAGTATTTCATTTATCATCTGACTAAATATATTCGACCGCTTCTAACCACAGGTCTCAAAAAATCTGAAAATACTAAGTATTTCACAGCATAAGCAAGAGAACTGTTAAAGACGGTGCATATAAAGATGCCATCCATCTCAGATCACTTCATGTACTGCCGTGACTTACAATGAGGGAAAAAAATTATGAAGAAATGCTAACATCTTTGTCTTGTGAGACAGTGAAGTGCAAAAGTGTAAGGCTTTGGAAGGGCTGGAATTTTTTATGGTCACAGAAGCTTTTCCTCTGGCAAAAGGATTGCCTGTGTTTCGCTGTGTTTCAGTCAGTATGGAAGCATTCAGCAGTTCTTCAAATGAAATGGCATGGACTGCGTTGACATTTTGTTCTAATGTCTGCTCACACCAATACATTTAATGAGTAGCAGCACGTAGCATTTGCAAGTACTGCTGTAATTACACATAAGACAAAGAGAGTAATTTCATTGAGAAAATAATGTAGTTTTGCCATTTCTCTTCCAGTTTATCTTGGCAAGCAGCTATGATTTTTTAACATACAAAGCCCAGTTAGATTTTATTTTGGAAGGGATTCCAAAAATGAGCCTTGTAAGGGTGAAGCAATACTTCACAAAGAAGGACAGGTTTTTTATTTTCTCTTGTCTGAGTCAGAATTTTTCCCTCATTAACACAGCTTGACCAGTGAGCTCCTGGCCTTTCAGAATAATTCCACTCATGCTGTTTTAATGAGTCATTCCCAGCTTTTTATTCTGATTCTCATACAATTAGATGTTCATAACAAAGATGCTAGAAGCACATTCCATTAAGCACACTCCATCAATAGCATTGTTTGGCCAGCACCTTGAATCCACATCTTCATCATACATCTTCAGCATACAAGACAAGTGGCCCCAAGCCATTCTGTTACTTATAAGGAAATAAAGATTTAATAAGTCGTTTAATTATTCCTATATCATTTTTGGAAATTATAGCTCAGTAGGTTAAACTCCTCTAAATATGGTATTTCATTACCAAATATTGCTACCTTCTTCATTTCCCTATCAGTATCTTAATTTGGAATACCTTGTTATCATGCTTGATATTTTTTATGTAGGTAACTCCAAAAGTAATGCCTTCTAATTGTTTTTACGGAAACCCCCAAAAAGACAAAGAGCACAATAACACTATTCTATAGAAAAAATTCTCAGCTACAAAACACTGTTTTCTGGTGTAGTCACCACCACTGGCTATGCATTTTTACCAGTGATGAACAAGAGCCTGCATGCCAAGCTTGTAACAATCTGTACCAGTGGAGGTGACCTGCTGCTGTGTCACCACTGCTGAAACACACCACCCACACCTCACTGTGCTCACATGCACTGTTTGGTCTCCATGAACATTCAGCAAACATCAGTGAATGTCAGTGGGTGCCATTTTTTATGCATGGAGGAATTCAGTGACACACCTTTGATTCATATACAATTCCATGTCATATGCCATTCTGTCAGAGTGCACCTCTACTGTCATCTGTCACATGGCAACAAGATGCAATGGGGTGTTGGTGGGAAGGTCCAACCTCTATTGTCATACCATCAACATATGTCATGGACTAACATGACATAGGAGGCATTACTTTTGGAGCAGCCATTGTAAGTTATATTACGTACAAAGTCACTTACTTGTGGCTTGCTAACACAAGATAGACATAGATTAGATGTAAGGAAAAGCTTTTTCTCTCAGAGAGTGGTCAGGCACTGGAATGGCCTGCCGAGGGAGGTGGTGGAGTCGCCGTCCCTGGCAGGCATCTGTACGAGGAGCTATGAGATATGGTTTAGTGGCTTGTGGTAGCAATGGTGATGGGAGGATGGTTGGAATAGATGATCGTGTAGGTCCTTTCCAACCTTGTGTGATTCTGTGATTCTATAATTCTGTGATTCTAAGAAGCTTGTTGCTATAGCTCTCCGCCTTTGTAAGAAACCTCTCACATTACAGAAGGATTAATTCTCACACCAGTTAATCAGCAATCACAAAGCAACAGTACTTATTTAGAATATAAAACTGTGTTTGTATAGGCTGAGGTTGTAGGAGTATCCAGACCTGGCATAATAAGAATTCTGAATGACTAGGAGAATAAGCTGTTGGTGTAAGAAGTTTTACAGTACAGTTCACTCCTCTAAATATAATTAACCATAGTTGATGCACATACTTTTTAAAAATAAAGAGGATATATAAAATTGATGTGGAATGTAGGTGACTTCAGTAGACTGAATGATGGCTTTCAAAATAGGGTATTTTTCAGATCCTTTATCATATACAATTTTAATGTTTTTTTTCATATACATTCAATTTGTTCCTTGCTTCAACTCCTCTTTAAAGTGTAATGTGTACAGCTGCTTTCTTTCTTGGACTACAGGAGAAGTGATCAGGTAGAAATTCAGTGTGATCTACAAGATGATTGCCTCTTAGAAAAGGGAAAAATGACAGTTACCTTCCTGGTAATGTAATGCTTCTACTAGACAGAAGTTTCTGTTTTAGAATGCATACAGACAACAGCTGAGTACCACAAACTCTTGGAAGTATCTCTGTCAAGCTGATATACTTCCATTCCACTTTTGCAGCCATAAGAGTTCCTATAATTACAGGAATAAGCAAGAGATCAGGAACATGGCTGCAGTTCCTATATGTTTTTCTTTAATGCAATTTATCTAACTTATATATTTATATAATTTGCTAAACATATACATGCAGAAAGTAAAGGAGTAGGAGTACCCGGAATGGCTATTTGGGATTAATTTGTAACATATATCACTTTTCCTGTGTTCTTCCTAGAAATTGGAGAATGTTCCATTACAGAGGGACTTGGAGAATGTGCCCAGTCACCCTAAGCTCATTCCCAAGCCCCTCAGGTTAACTCACGTTAGAGTAGTAAAGAGTTTGTTTAAAAGCCCAATCGCAAACAAAAGCAATACAGAGATAAAAAGACAAGTATCAAGTGACCCATGCAAAGGGATTAAGAGGTGGCAGCCCTCCCTGCTGCAGAGCTTAATGTAGCTGAGTTTAAGACACTTGTTATAAAGAGGCCTCAGGGGACAAATTATAAGTGAAATAACAGCCTTCATTGTGAAGCACCTTGCTTGTCAAACATAAGTTATTTTCACACTATTTACATTGGCACCATTCTGGGAACAGACAGTAACAGCCTTTGCTTTTTAATAGCTTTGAAAATGCTTTATAGAAATTTACTCTCATAATGAAGCTATTTCCCATCTCTAGATTTTTAGGGATTAGCTTCCTTGTTTTGCTCTGAATAGAGACCTAGTAATCCTGTAGAGACATTTTCTGTGTCCTGACCTTGGGACAACCTTTTTTTTTTCTTTTCTGATTACTAAAATGAATCTATCTACTCTCTTTTTTCAATATTGTAGACAAAAACGCTTATATCTGACTCTTTGCAGCTATTCCAATTTTCAGCTTTGATAGCATAATAAATTAAGGCCCAGTCTTTGTCAATCGTATCACATCCATATAATTCGCCTGCGTTATTACAAGAGCCTAAGTTCATTCTCTTGGAAAGCATCAAAACAAATGAGAGTGAGCACAAACTCATACAGCTGAGACATCTTCCAAAACAGATGCTCAGGAAGCCTTGCTGAGTAAACATTAAATGTGCAACACCATAATGAGGCTGAGAAAGTGAAAGCATGTGGCTTGTTAAGTAGGAGATTTTTCTGCTCTTTAGAGCAGCAAAGAGAGTTCTGGAAGATGTGGATGAAAATTCAAAAGCTGGATTAAGAAAATCTGAGGATAAAGGAACATAATATGTTTATTAAGAAAGAGAAGTTGTGATCTGAAAGGAGTGATGTTTTGAGTTTGGCCCTCAGAGCTCAGCCATCTCCTTGTGACATGGAGTTCTCTTGGCTGCCGAGCAGCCTCTGATTTGTGATAGCAAGGACAGGTGCTACGTGCTCAGTGAATCAAAGGATAAAACACTTTATAACTTTGTTATAACAGAATTTTATCCTGTGCTGTGCCTTACAAAACACACTCTTGGAAAGTTCCAAAAAACACCTAATTCTACTGCACTCACCTCTTTACAAATCTGCCTTGATCCCACGGCTATTCTCTGATTTCTCTCTTCATACGGTGCTGCTGGACTCTGCTATTATTAGTGTACGGTTAAGAAGTAATATAAGTACTGTATTTATTACAACAAGAGTTCCTAATAATTATTAACAGTTTTGAAAATAAATTGTGTCTGCTTAGCTGAACAAGTTATAACAGAGCTAACATTTTGTACTCCTAACAAGTTCTGCATATTGTATGGTGTATATTTATTTCACACAAAATGCTGGGTTGTTATTTGAAACCCAAACTCGAGAAATGGACCAACTTTCTGAATACTTAGTTTCTGGCATTCAGTTTCTGTAGTAAAAGCATATACGATGTATTCTATTAACTTAATTATATATTAGAGATGCTGCTGTACTTTGTGTTGAAATGGATCTGGAGTTCTTGGCACCTTTGCTATTTTACATAATAAACACATGGGGATGATCTGACAAAGTCACGTGTGAAGAGTGGTCCTTTTCAAGGGAAGCCTAAATGTATGACAGAGCGGCAATTAGGAGACAAGGGAATAAGAGCTGCCAGGTTTCCTAAGACGGAGAGATCATTTTATTATTACAGACTGCAGGGAGAACATAAAAATGATTAAGACTGATTCTGGCATTTGTTAATTTAGCCTTAGACAAGCCAAAAAATTAACATTTATCTTAATGATACTTCAAAGATCTGCATCTTGCATTAGAATGAGACACATGTTAGAAAACTGAAGTTAAGGAAATGGAAATTCGTTTATAATTTCAGGAATAAGCAGAAGATCCAAACTTGGAGTTTTGGAGTCTTTTTCTGATGGAAAACGCTTTTAAGTGATGAGGAAATTCATAGATTTGTTTGTTTGTTTTAACAAGATCCTGATGGAATTGGCATCATCTGACCTCACAGAGATCATTTAAAGTTGTTTTTGAATGCACAGAGAAAGTAATTGGAGTATTGGCTAAAGAATAATTCAGTTCATAAAGAAAAGAGAGATGTTCAATTTCTAATTCTCTGTATTCATCTTAAAAAAAGCCCCAAACACTCATCCAAACACCAGAAATACATTGAGGCTAATGAAACAGAAATAAACCCTTTTTAATTTCTTGGTTTTTTTTTCTTTGCTACCCCTCCTCTCCCCACCCCCTCCTTCCTTTTTGATTCCAGGTAGCAACCACAATGTAGTTTATCAATTAGTTGTATATGAGTCTACATGAATCATTTGGAATGAGACACAGCTGACCAGGAGTCAGCAGCAGGAAGCTGGCAGGGCTCATCACCAGGGCTTTAAATTACAATTGATGGGGGAAGGAGATGTGCTGTTGGGGAAATAGAGGAGAGTAAGGGAACACTGTCACTTAAAGAAGCAGTTGCAGAAAACCTCAGGTTAGTCCTGGATGTTTGTAGGAAGGCTAGTACAAGGAGATAATGCAATTAAAAGCTCAGATGAAGTGCCTCTAAACTAATGTGTATGCCTACCAGCATAGGAAAAAAGCAGGAAACCATGGTGCAATTGGAAAACTATGGTCTCATTGGTATCGCAGCAACATGTTAACTCACATGACTGGAATACCAGCACTGAGGGCTATGAGCTTTTCAGAGGGGATAGGCAACGCAGGAGGAGTGGGGGAGTTGTCCTCTACATTAAGAAGTGGATAGGCTGCATAGAACTCCCTCTAAGAAACAGTCAGGAATAGGCTAAGAGCCTGTGCGTTAAAATTAGGGGCCAGACCAACAAAGGAGAGCTGGGGGCACCATCCAAAGGGACTTAACGAGATTGTCATAGAATCAGAGAATCATAGACTCCTTAGAGCTGGGGGGAATCCTCAAAGTTCATCTAGTACAACTCCTGTGCAATGAACACGGACATGCACAGCTATATCAGTCTGCCCAGAGCTTGATCCAGCCTCGCAATGAAAATCTCCAGAGACAGAACATCAGCCTCATCTCTCAGCAAACTGTTCCAGTGCCACAGCACCCTCACTGTAAAATACTTTTTCCTTATATCTAACCGAAATCTATCTTCTTTAAGCTTGAAACCATTTCCCCTTGTTCTGTCACAGCAGACCCTGCTAAATGGTCTGTCCCCTTCTTTTCTGTAGCACTCCTTTGGACACTGAAAGGTGTCTCTCAGGCCCCTTGGATCCTTCTCTTCTCCAGACTAAACAGCCCCAGCTCTCTCAGTCTGTCCTTGTAGGTGAGGTGTTTCATCCCTTGGGTCAATTCTGTGGCTTCCTCTGGATGCACTCCAACAAGTCCATGTCTCTCCTGTACTTCCTGTACTGAGGACTCCACATCTGGATGCAGTAAACCAGGTGAGGCCTCACCAGTGCAGAGTAGAGGTGCAGGATCACCTCCCTCGCCCTGCTGGCCACACTTCCTTTGATGCAGCCCAGGATACGGTTGGCTTTCTGGGCTGCAGGGGCATAATGGAGGCTCATGTCTAGTTTGCTATCCGCCAGTACTACAGGTTCTACTCCCTCTCTACGCTGCCCTGGTGTGGCCACATCTGGAGTATCATGTTCAGGTCTGGACTCCCCAGTTCATGAAAGGTAGGGAACTACTGGAGAGAGTACAGCTGAGGGCTGCAAAATTATTAGGGGCCTGGAGCATCTCACTTACAAGGAAAGGCTGAGAGAGCTGGGAGAATTCAGCCTGGAGAAAAGAAGGCTGAGAGGGGATCTTATCAATACTTACAAATACTTTAAGGGCGGGTGTCAAGAAGATGAGGTCTAGCTCTCTACAGTTGTGCCCAGAGGCAGGACAAGGGGCAATGGCAACAAAGAGGAACACGGGAAGTTCCATATATACATGAAGAAATACTTACTTCCTGTGAGCATGACAGAACACTGGAAGAGGTTGCTGAAAGAGATTGTGGGGTCTCCTTCTCTGGCGATATTCAAAACCCGCCTCAGCGCTCTTCTGTGTGACCTGCTGTAGGGAACCTGCTTTTGTGGGAGGTTGGACTAGGTGATATCCAGAGGTCCCTCCAACCTCTACAACTCCGTGATTCTGTGACCTCTGGTTGGAGCAATGAATGCAGTCGCTATGAAGGTGCAGTGTGGCAGATCTACTTCAGGTTAGTACAGCTAAATGGGTTTGCACGCTGGTTCAAAATGCAAAGATCAGACAAAAACATATGACTGTCACTTTTGTAATGATGAAACACCAGATATGGATCCTGGCCAATGCTATTCCTGGAAATGGTGGAGCGTTGGATCACCTTCCATAAATCACCTAGTGATCAGCCTGAAAAAAAAAAATAAACAAAAACAAAAACAAAAAAACAAACAAACCAGAGAACAGGGTCCTTGTGAATTAACTTTCTGATTCTTACCATTCTGCCCACTTTATCTGAAAAAAATACTGTATATCCAGTCTATTCCTATAAATAATTTACTTTCAGTGGAGTCAGGCCCCATTCCCACTCAGTTAATTTCTTCCTGGATTGAAAAAATCTCTTGCAGCGTGAGCATTTTTGTTCAAGAGACCTATATTTTTGGACATGAGACTTATACTGTCTACTTATACTGTACTTATCCCAGTATGTAAGTACTCATCTTTCTCAGCAGAAAATCATTAAAGAATAATTTATGATTGAGTCACTACCTGACTTATTAAAAGACAAGGTGTGCTAAATGAGAATGATGTATGAGAATTAATAAACTTTTCTACCCTATATAAATTAATTTGTTTCTACTATATAAATTAATGAGGAGGAAAACGGTGTAAAGAGGATATACAAAGTATCACAGAAATTATTCTACAACAAATAGGGACAGTTTAAAATGACAAGTAGCACAAATGTCCCCCCTTCTTCCCTCTCCAAATATCTATCAATACAGAATGTAAATCTGCAAGCTAATTAATTTTTCACAGATACTGCCATTTTATGCAAGTTATAGAACTTTCCTAGAAGTATGTAACTATTAATCTTTTTGATTTGTCTGTAGGCCAATATGTTTTTTTTTTAATCAGTATATAAAATATTCATGCAAGTGAGAGAATCAGCTTTCCTGCCAGTCACATAAATGTAATGAAAACTGATAAAATGCTGAAGTCTATTGCGAAGAAAGTTACACTAAAACTGAAATAGGATTGTGCATGGTACCTGGAAGTCTGTGAGAGCAGCACCAAGACCTGCAGGGTCCTAGATAATTTAGGTTTGAGAAGTCTACATGTAGACACTGCCTGGAAACTTGGGAAATAATGTGATCTTACTCAAATGAAAAAAGGAGAAAACACCAGGACAGACTGTCCCCTAAATGTGAAATTTTGTTAAACAGGGATTAACTACATTGCAAGTCTTACAAAGACTGTGTGAGTCAAGACTTCAGATGAGCAAGCAGTTGGGAGCAAACACTGGCAAAACTAATACTAATTTGAAATATTTCCTATAGAATTGGCTTACAATAATAGGAAGTTGTACATGCTTGTTACCATCACTCTGTGGGAGGCAGCCATCCTGCAGACAACCAGCATTGCTGATCACCTGAATTGCATTACAAGCGTCACCCACACCGGGATATTTGGTCCATTTCAATTACATCACCCTCTGGTTAAGCAGAAGTGCTTAATTTCACTCTGGAGGGGATGAGGAGCTCTGAAGCAGCTTTTTCCACCCACATTTCTGTAACCAGAAGCTGCAATACCTAAAAATGTAAATATGTGCACACATTTTATTAATGATCATTAATGGAGACATCTGCTCATCAGCAGTGGGGCCAGTGGTTCCTCTACTCATATTTTGTTAACACATCCAGACCCTTTGTAGCATGAAAACACTCAGCTACTCATACCTGTAGGACTTATTCATTTGCATTACGCTGGTAGTGTCACCATGGAAGTTTAATAGTTATGCAGATTAATTGACTTGTTTTCTCTGTTACTCATATACTTCCAAGTTAATTTTTCCAAGTCTTGCATTTTCAGGTTTCTAATTCGAACTAATTTTGCACAGATGTTACCAAGTATCCTGAAAAAAGTGTGATACCTATCTGCACTTTTGACAGATGGTGGCATCCAGCAAATGGTATTTTCTTATGTCTCTGCTTTTTTGAATTTTTAAAAATGTTTCCACCTTTTTACATTTGACTTTATCTGACAAATTCTGCAGGGACAGAGTGCACATTGATTAGCTTCCTGCAGGGCACTGTAAGTGTTCAGGGTGACCTACTCTGAGTACTTTGCTGCAGTGCCATTTCCATTCTTACGAAATGCTTGAAATAAGAACTAAGTGTACCTCAGTATGAAAAACAAGCATAAAGAATGACAAATCCAAGTGATTTACTGTTATTTTCAAATGCCAGTACCATGAACATGGCACATTAGTCCTAATTTCTAGGCAGATTTTAGATGAATAGAAGAAAAATATACTTTAGTGCTGGTTGTTTTGTTTTGTTTTGTTTTGTTTGATTTTATTTTTTCAAGGTGATGGATTGAATGTGTGAGTAGGAGACAGTGGGAACATATCAATACACTCATAGTGGACAAAACTGGTTATCATCCCTTTTATCTTTACATGTTTATACTCCGTGAATTAACAGTTGTGTCAGCCAGCGTACATTTATAATGCAGTTGTTTCCATTTATCACTTCTTGAGAGGCACCAGCAAAAAAATCCCTTTTGATTGACAGAAACCATAAAACCCTGCCAATCAGGATTATGAAGGGTGATCTCCTCCAGTTCATATCATCATAAAACAACAGCTTCATAAAGCAGCGGATTCAGCAAGCTTGGACTCGTGCAAATGTGTAGGCAGTTTTGTGAGTCCACAGGTACAGCTCTCTGTCAAAAATAATCTGCTACTTATCTTTTCTGCAGCTCAAAGGTGTTAAGAGCAGTGGTGTCAAAGGCAGAGAAGCCTTTGTTTGTACATCAGAATATTTTCCCCATTTTATTTTTTTCAATTCTTAAAACTTTCGATCTCAAAAACTCAATCTGAATTACCATTAGTCATACAAAAAATGTTACTGAAGACAGCATAAGCATTTTGGCAGTCTACACAGATAAAAAAGACCATCTTGCCAATAGTAAACACCTTCCAGTCTGTTTATTAAAAATCATTAAAGTTTCTTCTGTTTCAGAGCTTCCTTGTGTTTAAATGGAGAGTAAGGCCTAGTCACTGAGGAATTAGAAAGTCTCCACTATTCTATTAACTTGTAGACTATAACTATTAACTTGTAGACTCTTCAAAAATACTTCATTAAATATGTAGCTTTTCAAGCATTACACCTTCCGGCCCCTCCTATGTAGTCAGCTCACTCAGTTTATCTATGTAATATCACACCTAGGGAGGGGCAAACACCAGTTTATGACCTTCAGATTGGCTGTGGGCCAGACAGTGGAGATGGCTTACTTTCCTAGAGAAGATGGGAAATGGAAGGCTGGGGAGATGATCCTGTGAGCAATCTATGCATTAGTTTCCTTACATTAGTTTCCTTAGCCTGATGTAGGGGCTCCCGAGGAGGAGATGTCATTTTGTATTATGTATGCAGTAAGCCTCCACCTTTTTAAAAGGACTGGAATACAGCATAAAGCATTGATTTATATTCCCACTTCAGCACAGCTTTCTCTCCATAGTTTATAGTGGGAGGCAAAAAGGTCTTGACGGAAAGTTGTGGCAATCTCTTGTCAAGGAGGCCCTAGAGCTGGGACAGTGAGGTCAGCTTGTCACTGCCAAGATGAGGGGATGCCAAACTTAAAAAAAAAAAAAAAGACTACATCATGCCAGTAGTGTGCCTAACCACCACCACCAGTAACCTGGACTTCTGTTCTTATGTACACCTCAGTTTGGTTGGATGCAAGAGACTGGGTCTCATTTCAACTTGCTGCATGAGTTAACAGGAATTATTTTAGGAAACACTCTTTTCCCAAGAGCAAAAACACTCTCAGGACTTGCAGCTGTACTGAATACTATCACGTTGAGCTGATCAAGGGACTGAAAGCCAGTCATAACTGAGATGCTCTTGGGTCTTTTGCTTCTTATTGGTCCTCCTCCTTTTGCTTCTTCTTAAGGTTCTCCACTACCACAGGGCACAAGCCCTTCTCACAGTACCTTCACAAACAACTCTGACAAGGATAGCTGATCCTTATGCTCTTCTTCTCGTTTTCCTGTACAGGTTTCCAACACCATTTAACTAAAGCTACATATCAAAACCTCATCTTTTTCCTCCAAGCACCAAGAAACAGAACTTCTTTCCGCCAGAGCCTCTGTCTGCCTCTGTTCATCTCACAGCTCTCACTGACCAATGTCTCTCAAATCAGTGAGCTCATGCAGACCCAAGGTTCCCATGCTGATGGAGGAGTCTGCATATGTTATGTTCCTCACTTGATCAGAGCTCACCTGATCACCCCTGCTTTATTTTAGTTTTTGTATCCAGAGTGCACACCTTTGAGTATTTGCAATCTGAATAATGTCCTGTCGGGGTACACTTCTTGTTATTAGGGAGCCCTCCCTAATAGTATCACTAGCCTCATCTGCCATCATAGTGTGCTCCATTTCTCTTTTAGCAATCTTTTTGCCTTCTATCCTTTCTCCCCTTCACTTATTTATCTTTCCTCCAGGCAGAGGCAACTGCCAACATCCTCCCTTCAGGCAAGCAGCAGTAGGTGGTTGTAAGTCAGACTATGAAGACAAATGAAAATACAGGACAAAACTGCATGCTCCCCTAACTGCACAGCTGAAGCACATGTTAAGGTTCACGGTGCAAGAAAATCATAATAGGTTTGTGTTTATGATGGGTGTGATTGTACTTTCCACCTCTGAATGAAACATTTCGTTCTCTTGTCTTTAGTCATGTTGTTTTTAAAAGGGTATGTTTTAAAATCATGGTCCATGGGAATGGTTTTCAGAACTGAATTTTACTTTACAAAAAAATTCTAACACATACGAGAGTAAAGATTTCATAAAGCCAGTTCAGCATGAGCAAACAGGAGCCCAGATCTGTTCCCTGTCTTGAATGGGCAGTGGATTGGGCCTGACAGCTAGAATACTGGAGATGACAATATCAGCCTGAGCTGTTCCTCCCATAGGCAAGGAATAGATGCAGATCATACAGATTGATATAGTCTGCTGCACAGCTGAAATGGAAAATGGCTTTAGCTATCAGATCAGGCTGCTGCCTGGTGCATATGGTTTCAGCCCATTAACTGAGGAAGGGATGTACCTAAAACAGGTGTCACCAGACCTTTCAACTTTGAATGGCTGATCAGCTGCCAGTTGGCTATTTACAATAAGAGATAAAACAAGGCTTCTGACAGCCAAACTTCCTCTGCTCTCTCTTCCTCCTCCCACAGCTGAGCAGGCTCTGATCTGAAAATGCTCCTGCGCCAGTTACCAGACAGCATTACCCCCGTGAAGCACAAACCTGACCCAGTTTGACTTAATGTTCAATTTTGAATGGCACACAGCCAAGTTGCTACCAGTTGGGTTATTCATGCTGCAATAGGAAGCAATCTTTCTGACATGCAAACTTCCTTCTTCTGCTGCCTGAGCAGCAGTGCAGGCAGTCAAAGATGCTGAGCTAGATAAAGAGCAATTTGACTGCAAAGGTACATGTCTTGACTCATGGCTGCTCTTCAGCTTCACCATGCTACTCAGCAGCAAAAACCATTAATACCTGTGGCAGATCCTAGGAAGACAAAGCAGCTATACTTGAAAATAGAGAATTTCTGTTACAGATCCTATAACAGCACTCATTTCATATTCACATGAAAGAGATTTGAAGATCTCTGATAAATAGATTGGGCAATCATAACCTCAATTAGAATTCAAGATGCCAGTGCCAGATTTGATTGGATTCACTTTGCTTTAATAACCTATTAAAACAGGCTTCACCATCAGAGTATCAAAATAATTATGTGAGGTCACTTCTTCCTCTTGCTTTCCCTCCTCATGGAAATTCTTCGTCCTACAAAAGAAAAGAAAAAATACGACTGCACCAGCCCGCAATGGACTTCACTAATCCCATCAGCCGAATTGATGAACAACAAAATGTCTGGAGAACAGGAAATTAGAAGGATTGGTCGTTCCATCTAAAGACAACGAGGCAACAATATAAATCTCATGTTTCACAAGGGCTATATCAGGCTCTCTTTCACTTTTATTTATGTGAAGGGGAAAGGAGGAGGCTGGCGTACAACAAGGAAAGAAATGGAAAGTCTTTATTTTAGTTCTCAATTCAAACAGCAATGCTCTGTGATGGCTCACACTATCACACACTTCCATTAATTTTACTCTTCCTCCTTGCTCGTCATGCCATCGTATCATGAGCGTATCTGTGGGACTGGTTTACTTTCTAGTTCAGGAAGAAGGGTGGCAGGTGCTAGGGATCTGCCTTACAGTTCAGATGGGTAACTGGAAATCAGAGTCTGTGATAAGACTTAGTAGAAGTGCTCAAGAAAATTGAAAGCCATGAAGCTTGGTTGTAATTCATGGTGTTCGGAGTACTTCTCTATGTCGGACAGATAAGAAATGAACAGCAGGAATAACTCAAGAAGCATTATCCTTTAGACAATAACTTATCCCCCAGGTTTCTTCATAACTGCGACTGTGGTATTTTTATGTCAGGTTCCTGAGAGCTTCTTTCACCTCTGGCAGATCATCTCCATTCATTTCCCAGAAGACTGAGAGGCAAACTTGGGCAACCCACTTTGTCCCGAAGCTGCAGTGTCACAGAGGAATATGCTGTTTCACACTGGCTGGAAACAGCCCAGGTCACAGAGGTCACCACCCAAGGAACTTCCCCTAGAAGCAAAGTCTTTGTGCTAACCACATCTTACTGTAGGAGCAGTCTACATCACCAGTGAGTGGGACAGGGAGAGGACGATGCAATGACTTCTGCTAATTACAGCAGTGTGTAGTATGCGAGGAGTAAAAGCAAATAGCCTTTAGATTCCTGGTCATTTTTTTCTGACAAAGATCTATAGTCACTTAAACATGTGCAAAAGCTGAGGAGTAAAGTTAATGAAGGCAGCAGGTTTTAGAAAAACTGTGGCTATGAATGGAATAACAAGTACCCTAGCATATAATTCTGCATTCAGGCAGGGCTTCTGATGTAAAACAAATTACTTCTGGAGAGCTGAGGGTCTGCGGGTGTGTTGCTCTCTATTTACAAAGAACATACACAAAATTCTGTCTCCTTGAATACTGCAGAGACAAACAACAGGAGGCAGTTTCTTTGTTCAGTAAATCAAACCAGTTTTATGCCAGGATTCTGTCCAGAATTAGTCCTTTCTCCCCCAGGTTGGATTTCTTCCAGGTTTATTCTACCGGCTCTTCCTTGGCCGGCCCTGGCTGATTTTGATTTTTCTTAGGTTGACTTCTCACTTGCATTATGCACCTTTGCAACCGAGTCTGAATCTATCATCAGCATTTGCAGAGTATCACAGAGAAAGTTTTTTGAGTGGCACTGCCCAGGTTTTCCTTAGATCCTTCCTGGTCTGTATTTGGGTAGCAGTTTCTACTGTTTCATTTGTTGGCAAATGAAAGGATAGTGAATTAATTTATAAGTGACCTTCTGTGATACTAGCAGCCAGTCAGTCCACCATCCTGACAGCTGAGACCACCAGTTTATCAGCTATGAGCCCTGGCAGCATCCTCCAGCCTAACAAATAGTTGCGCTTACTGTAAGAAAACAAGTTAGTACACACAGGAATTCAGCCAGCAGGTTGCATGATTGAAATTGAGAGGACGGGTCTGAATTAACTAAGGATGTGCATTTAGAGAAACATTCATACAGCTTCAGATTGTTATGTAGTAAGGTATCTTGATTCTGACTTGATAAAATTCCCTTTGAATTTGAGTTAAGCTACATGAGGCTTTATTCTGAAAAGCAATATACAAAATGGGAATTAAATGCAGGTTCCCTAATCTACTTTAAAATTAGTTTGGTTTCAAAACCTTGAGGGTCACCTTGTGTGTCAAAAACCACAACTGTTACCTCCCTGGCTCCTTTCATGACACCCATGAAAATGAAATATGTCTGGTCAGTGTAATATTAATATATGCTGACATGCTTGAAGCAATATGCAACATGCACTCAGCACTGTTCTGAAAAATAACTCTTCTCAATGATACACAGAACAGAGGAGTATAACAATGCAATTTCTCTGCCAAATTTGCTCCCAGCAGCAGTGGTTGATAGATATAACTCACGAACACTGCAATTTAGTAAATGCTTTGTTGCTTGGGAGGGCGACACATCCCTGGGTGGTTCATTTAACTCAACACTGCAAAAAAGATATGAGCAAGCCACTGGCTTGTCTGTGAATTTTAGAAATCCAGCTTAATGGGAATGGCAGTTTGATTTGAAGGAAAATGAATATTTGTGGAATTGCAAATCTTAGGAATCCTGATCCTGGGAAAAAAGGTAATCCAAGTTTATAAACTTCTGAATTTTCCAAAATGACACGATAATAACAAAAGCTTTTTACACTTACTTGCTTCATGGATGGTTCCGCTGTCATATTTTCATATTATCTTAAATCCAAGAGTGCCAAATTCTGTTTTCACTCTAAAAATGAAGGATTGGTAGCAACAGAGTAACAAGTTCTGTTTGATTTACTTAAAATTGCCTTAGAAAAACTCTTTCTGCACTCAAGCTTTTGCAGGATTCCCCTTTAGGACAGTGATTGTCTTGGCCTCTAAGCGTACTCTTCCTGTCCTTCTGTGTTACCATCCATAGACCAGACAGTAAACACATGCACTTACATCTCCCTCTGCCATCTATGCAAAGTGACTGGCTTCCTAATGAGCAGTCATACTACCTGGATAAAGGTGAATTGCATAAATAAGTGTTCATCTCCCCAAAATGTTTGAATATAAGGAAAAATCTAATTCATATTTTAATCTAGAAAAAAAAAAGGAGAGCTGGAGGGTGCTAGAAACTCGAGCTAACTGCTGCTGGGAATAAATGATGAAAACAATCCATGTTGTTTAAATAATATCATCTGAAAACATAAAATAATCTAC
>PPHD01002577.1:9666-35191 GCA_002909625.1 Bambusicola thoracicus | reverse complement strand
TTTTTTTTTTTTTTTTTTTTTCTTTTTTAAATTTTAAAGAGATGATATCAGGACATCAGTGTGGCCTAAGGTTAACAAAGTTGTTAGGGCTAATGGGAGAGGCATATGTGCTGCATGATCACAATGTTTGTCATTCACAGATCTGCTCCTGACCTCTGTTTTTATCTCTATATCTCACCCCTGAGCTAACAACAGAAGTCAGACCTACTTGAGCAAACCCACACAAAAGTCAGAGGGCTTTCCTGCACATCTGGCCAGCTCACGCAGGCTTCCCTGGGGAAAGGGAATCAAGGAGGTTTTGTTTTTCAGTTTCTCAAGAATCAGAAGATTGATCTTACTAGAACACCAGGATTTTATGAGCAGAAAGAACTAAAGGGAAAATAAGAATTACATTGAAGAAGTCTCAGAAACATAAGTGGGAGCATATCACTGCTGTTCTGGGATATCTGTGTGCCTTAAAAGCACAAAAAGCAAAACCAACCAACCAACCAACAGCATCAACAAAAACCTTTCCTGAAGGAGTACATTTTCTCTGGTAGCCTGAAAAAAAAGGATGTTGAACTGGGAGTCGGGGCATCATACACTGTAAGTCTGCCTGAGCCCAATTTCCTATCTGTAAAATGGTGCTAACACATAGCACAACCAGCTAAATCATTGTTAGAAATACTCACTTAACAGCTACATGATGCTTTGCAGCTAGAGCAGACTTAAGGAATGCTAAGTAGTCTTAAAATCATGACCTTTCACCATGATTTTGGTTTGGCATACCCGAGTGAGTGCTTGCTATGAAAGACCAGCTGCACTCTCACTTTCTGAGTGGCATTTCATCTCCAAAACTGAAAGTTAGTGAAATGAATGCAACACAGCATTGGCATTGCTGTTGTGTTCACTCTTAATTGCTGGTGTGATGATAAGTGCTGTATAAATCAAGCTGGCTGGGTAGCATACTTACCACAGGCTGGTTAATCAATACATTAAGATGAACATCTGACACTTCATTTTCTAGAAGGAGTTAAAACCAGGTGAAAGCTTGGGGGAGGCCTTTCATTTGTATGTGTGGGGGTTAGAGGGACAGAGGCTCCAAACTCCAGTTTCAGCCAGATTGGATGCTTCAGCCCTCCCTTTTAACCCCTGATATGAAGTCCATTTATACCTTTCCAGAGCCAGGTGTGAAAGAGTGTTGAATTCAGATGGATTGACCTGCATGATGGTTGCACATGGGCCTACAGGCAACTTACAAAGGATTCTCTGCCATTAGTAGTCACAGTGGAATTGTATATTTGTGTATCTTCACATCTATAAAAAAATTCCTACTTGAGCTTTTTTAATAGCAGCATTTCCTAGGAAAGGTACTTGTTTACTTCGATACCTGTAAAACTTGTCAGAATGGCAGTATGGGAAACAGAAAGCCTTGTCTTAATCATAGAACAAGTATAACAAGTCCTGCAAGCTCTCTTTCAATGTTGCACCAATGTGCCTCAACTCAAAGCCAGCAGGTTAGACTCCATGTGTGACACAGCACGGACTTTTTTAAAAAAATAATTAATTTATTTATTACTATTATTGTTATTTTAAATAGCAATGATCCTAACATTGATTCTGGTAGGAACTGAGTACTTCAGTATCTTTATAACTCTAGGTCTGATGCTGGCAACTACCTCCCACCCAAATACCAATGGGGTTGCTGTAGGCAACAGTTTTGCTGGAGGCAGGTCCAAGATATTTGGAAATGTGTGCTGCTGACACTTGCCCCGGAAAAGAAGAAGTCACCAGTTACCTCCTGCAGGCCCTGTAGTGCACAGGTAGGAGAAACATTATTTTACCAAAGTCAGGCTTTGGAACTCAGTGCCAAGCTTTGCTATGGAGTGCATCAGTGCAGAACGCTGTGACAGTTATGAGTAAAAAAAAAATATATGAATTTATCAGTTTGAATTCACCGAGGACTGCTAAGTTCAGGAATACAAGTGCAATTACTCCCTCCAGAAATGTCCAACACTGCAGGAGATTCTGTGAGCTGTGTGGCATAAAGGAGGAGATGTATCATGGAAGCATCATTTTGTTCTTGACAGTATATCTGATCTCCCATTGCGCTGAATTAAAGCTGGAAAGCAGAAGTGGGAGTCCTTAGGTGTTTCCCACCTCCTCCAGTGTTTACATATTCAATACAACTCTTCTTCCTCTGGGCGGGGAATAGTTGTCACCTGCCACCAGCAGAACATTTGCCAAAGTAAACTTCCCTGGTGCTATCTCAGGTGCTGCTCCCTCCCTGAGCTCATGGAGAGAACCTCATGCTTGTCCATCTACAGAAAATACTTGTGGAGTGACAGGGGCCCAGAGAATGCCATATTCCTGATATATGCATTAGAGATGGGCAATATTTGGGTTGTGTTCCCTTAGTTCAGCTTCTATACCAGACCCACATGTTTCTGGGTGTTGGATGCACAAATCACACATGTGACACAGGCCCAACCGAGTCTGTGGGTACAGCACTGGATCACCACACAGGTGCAAGGAGGGAAGGGGATAATATTTGTAATACTACACAGTTAGGCTCTAAAGCTTGAATCCACATTAAATAATGCTTCATTTCACTACAAGCTTCCTTGTTCTCCAAAGTTACTCATGGAGGAGTGACCCACTGGTAATGAGTAAAGGCTTTGGAATCCAGTCTTTGATGTTAATCTTACTAATACTGAACATGTAAATCTCTTCTTTGTACAGTATATGCATGGTATTAGCAAAACACTGCATAAGAATGAGCAAAATAAGGAAAACTATGCAGAGCACTTCAGTCTATATTAAAATTTGCCTGAGTTGCCATAGCCCCTTTGATTTACATGGCTCTAGGACAAGCTCCTGATCTTATTTTCTATTAGAATGAAGGAATAAGATACTGGCAGACTATTTAAAGGATATGCTTTCCTCTTTCTTGGAGTTTATCTAACCTGTCCATTCATACATTCTTGTGCAGAGACATTACAATTTCAAACATTGCTAACATGAGAGATGGTACTCCACAGGCACAAAAAAAGGCATCCACAAATCCCAACAGAGTTTCTCAAAATATAAGTACACTTAGAATCAATAACATTTGTTGCCTGACCTTCCTTGGTCCCAAGAAGCAGATTCTCTAAAACAATTTACTCTGTTGGAGAAGAAAGAAGACAACATAATATCTTTGAAGACTTCTGGACATATATTATTTTGCTGTAGAAAAGTAGGGCATACAGCAAAACAGAAGACATGTTCTCTGCTCTGCATGTTCAATGGTCCAATCTGTCTGCTAGTACCACTACAAAATAAGAGATCAAAATTGTCAGATTGAAACCTGATTAATTATGCTTGTAATTGATTTGGAAGGAGGAGTCTGTTGAAGGGGTGATGGAAAGAATGAGTGGGAAGGAGAAGGAATGTTTATTTCAAGCTTGTCCATTTTATTTTCGTGTAAAAAGCCCTTTCTAATTTTTCTCACTTATTTTTCGTGAATCAGGACTGTGTTCAGTCACTGCATAGCCTAAATACCTGTAAGTGTTGAAGTTAATTCATACTACAAAAAGTACACTTAGGCTCTTTTAATTTCATGTATTGCTTGCAGTTCACAACCTACTGTGACATGTTTGAATGTAATTAACAGAGATGAGAAAAGGACAAAAACCATGTTATTTTAATAGGCAAATTTTGCAGTCTACAAGATATTATCTAACCTCACTTAAAATGAAATAACGCCTGATTTGAATATCTGTGCAGTTCCTATTCAGAGATGTCAACAAGAGGGCACAAGCTGATTTAATGATGTGAATAAACTCTGGGAGAAACAATTACTTCTTAAGTTTCAACAGTGGGTTGTCGATAGGTGATATAAAATGAAGGCTACCTGTGCCATAAGGGAGCTTGCAGTCTAAAAAAGGCCAAAGGAAAATATTTGTCTCTTGCAAAGCTATCTATTTGGTTGGTTCTCTCAGTTCATAGTCTACTTTGGAGGTGGGCACATTTGACACACAAATTTTAGCTTTCTGTGAGAAGTGCAAGTTAGGTCACGTTGAAAACACATCATGATGTTTCCATTTTTCTGAAAACTATGTTTTGTTAAAAAGCTGCAAAATATACTTTTTGGCCTGCTCAAGCATTTTGAAGATGAAATTCTTCAATATATTGATTAGGAATTATTTTTATTTCTGGGTTTCCTTTAATTAAAGGTTAAAAGAATGCATCATAGGCAAAATGTGTCATTCCCAGAAGAGATTCTCTCCATTTGTTTTACTGAAAAATATGGAGGAAAATGTTATTCTGAATGAAAAAGTACATTCATATTCAAAACCTTAAAGTTGCCAAACAATCAAAAAACCTGCTCTCCAGTAAGCTCTACTGTACTAACTAGATCTAATAATTTCCAGAATTGAATATATACAAGCATTTACTGTAAAAAGCAGAGGGCTAGACTAATTGTTGGACCAGGTCCTCTGAAGGACTCTGATTTAGCACTCCAGGTCATAGTTGGTCCGTGATTAATTGCTTCGGTCACTGGAAGTGAACGCAGCCGGACTTGGCACATCACTCCACTAAATACTTGCTACAGGATGTGTGTGAGGGCTGTTGTTAACTGCTATTTGCAGGTTAGGGTTTAGCCAATGCAAATTGGTGCTGAACTTGAGTCTCGATGCCAGTAGCAGCAGCAGTGGCAAAGGTCCTTGGATAAAGAAATATAACTTCCACTCCTCAGTGTCATGAGGCTCTCTGATCAAAACAGTGTGAATTCATATCAGATAACCTACACTTCATACTGCTTCCTAAACAGAATAAGCATGAAAAGTCATGTCTCTCATTAGAGATAGAAGGCTTTGCATCAGAGGTCTGGTTCCCTGGTCTGTCAATGACTTGCTCTGCATTCTTCAGCAAAGGGTATAACCTGACCCCGTGCTTGTTTCCTCTGCCGTGTGCTGCAGGTATTGGTATCTACCCTCACTTTATAATACATTTTAAAATATACATCTAAGATAGGTGGTATCATTACAGGGTGAGCACTCAAAAAAATACATACGCACTCAGACAAGCCATAGTGATACCTAGGATGCAGACACTCCCATGCACAGAAATGTACCGAGGATCTTGGCTAATGACTGAAGTCTAGGTAGTACTGCCAGCATTTGCAGTACATCAGTGCACGTCTGCACAGGTGTACTTAGGCCATTCTGCACTGTGTTTGCTGGCACTGTGAGCTGCTCTACGTAAAGCTTTGGGAGTACAGGAACAGAAAAAAAAGGAAAATGTGGAGAAGAACTACTTCCCTGATTTTAAGCACAATTTTAGATGAAATTTGAAAAATTTATTCCAGATGATTCCACACTTTTACATTCTCACACTTTCAGAGTCCTCTCACAGGAGATCAGGTTATTAATACTATTTTAAATCTAACAGGCATACCATACCTTGAGTACGTGGCACTGCAGCTGTCTCTCTGCTGAGGTTTTTATACAAGTAATAACCCTTTTGCTGTCTGACATGCACCTCACTGTTACAAGTCTTAAAGCAGCTCACATGTGGCACACAAGTGAGTCTTGTTTTATGTCTGCTTATGAGATAATCTACAAAGAGAGTTCCAAACTTGTGAAGTTAAACTTTGCGTTAAGAGAAAAAGCTCTAGTGATGCTCCATCACTCTGCAAACTGAACAGTTTCCAAACTTCACATTGTGCTCCTGTTAGATTTGAAGCAAGTTGTTTTAAATCTTTGCCATCCTTGCCAAACCTATTAGCACACATGAAACAGTACTGGTAGAATTACGCTCCCTGCAGTTTTCTGACTAGAGTAAGAAGCTAAGCACTGTTCTACCCCTAAAGGAACAGACTCAAAATGCTTTGTTCTTTATTCTGCCTGGTGCACACTTTTGCTCAGATATCAGTTCAGGCACACATTTACGAACAAAAATAGTATAAGGAAACTTTGCACCTATCTTATCTCACACTGCTCAATTTCAGAAGCTATTTATAGTAATTATGTAAAATAAAAACAGAATCTAAACCACCCAAATAATGATCAATGTCTGAATACAAACATTTCGGCATGATTTTGGCCATTCCACAACCAGACAAATCAATTTACTTTTTCAATATGTGTATGTATTTATACAAAAACTACTCTGCAGGCTACCAGGTTGCATTTGATCCTGAAAGAATCTGCTACTTCATCACGTAGTGCAGTTCTAAACAGACTTATAGGAGATTAAGAGTTTATTCATATGCAGACAAACGACTTTATCACTATTTTACTGACTTTATTTCTCTGTTTTTCAGCACATCAGACAGTACAGGATTGCACTAAGTTTCTCCTCCTGCAGCACCTCCCTCTCTGGTGCTGCTAATTCTTCAGGCACTGCTTGGTGCTAGTTAATAAAAATATAAGGTTCTTCTGACTGCTTTTTTAGGGGAAACAGGAACTACACAGATTAGCCTAACTGTAGCACTCCATGTCCACCTGTCCATCCCACCTCAGTTTTTGTGTGTACTGACCGATTCCATCAAGATTGTCTCAACAGAGAAAGAGACTCCACTGAAATGTCTGCAAAAGGACTGGGGCATACATCTCATCAGATACTATCTTGGAACTGCTTCTTTCCTATCCTCAAGATGGTAATGAATTTCACAGATACGACAGAATTACTGCACAGATATTTGTAATAGTTAAGAAACATTCAATTTCCAAAAGTTCTTTGAAGTAAAGGCTCCTCTTCTGCATTTTTTGATACTTAGCATTCTGTATTTGGCCAGCATGACTCACTGTGAGTGTGGTTCATATTCCCTGAATGAATGACTCAGTCTGCAGATAGAAACACAGTGCCTGAAGAGTGCATATCACTGTGCACGTAGAAAAAGATAAGGAAAATAGAATCCTGTGGAAGTTGAATCTGTTTCAGAAATATTAAACATGCTCTGGGAATATGATTGATTTTTCCTACATAAGAACATAAGTAGTCTATGATTCCAAGAGAAAGGTAGTGTTCAAGCCTGACAGTAGTTTTTATACTCACACTTCTTGACAGAAAATATTTTCCTGTTCATACTGTAAACACAGTGTATAGTGTATCAGTAGTTGTATCTGGAGTAATAAAGCTTGCTTTACATATTCCTGTGCACAAATGTGATTAACTAGTCAAGTTACTTAGACTGTGAGAAGAAAATAGATAATTCATGCACACTAACTCACAAGAAGACAAGCGAGTTGAACCTAGCAAACACACTTGCCAAAGCCAAAACAAGCACTCCCAAATGACATCAGATCTACCACTAAACCCATGAGCTCCAAGAATAACTACACAAGAACACAAGAACCTGCAGCAGGATGGACACTGTGTACAGAGGCTTTTCCTGCTAAGTATCTCAGAAAATTACTTGTTTCACTCTTGCAACAGCTTACTTCACAGAATCACAGAATTGTAGGGGTTGGAAGGGACCTCTAGAGAGCATTGAGTCCAAGACCCCCTGCCAAAGCAGGCTCTGTAGAGCAGGTTGCACAGGTAGGCAAACAAGCAGGTCTTAAACGTCTCCAAGAGAAGGAGACTCCACAGACTCTCTGGGTAGCCTGTTCCAGTGCTCTGTCACCCTTACTGTGAAGAAGTTCTTATTCATAATTTTGTGGAACTTCCTATGCTTCTGTTTGTAGTCATTTCCCCTTGTCCTATCACCATGCACCACTGAAAAGAGTCTGGCTCTTCCCTTTGCCTCCTGCAACTTAGATATTTATAGACATTGATCAGATCCCCTCTGAGTGTTCTTTTCTCAAGGCCGAATGGACCCAGGTCGGTTTGCCTTTCCTCATAAGAGAGGTGCTCCAGGTCCTTTATCATCTTCGTGGCTCTCAACTGGACTGTTTCCTGGAGATGCCTATCTTTTTTTGTGCTGAGGAGCCCACATCTGGACACAGTACCTTAGGCTAGGCCTGACCAGGGCAGAGTAGAGGGGGAGGATCACCTCCCTTGACAAGCTGGCCACACTCCTTTTAATGCAGCCCAGGATCCCAATGGTCTTCTTGGCCACCAAGGCACACTGCTGGTTCATGGCTAACCTGTTGTCCACCAGAACCCCCAGGTCCTTCTCTGTAGAGCTCCTCTCCAGCAGGTCATCCCCCAGTCTGTACTGGTGCATGTGGTTATCCCTCCCTAGGTGCAAGACTCTACACTTGCTTTTGTTAAACATCATCTGATTAAACAAAAAACTGCCCAACTCTCTAGCTTGTCTAGGCCTTGCTGAATGACAGCACAGCCTTCTGGTGTGTTAGCCGTTCCTCTCAGCTTTGTATCATGAGCAAACTTGTTGAGGGCAGACTCTATCCCCTCATCAAGGTCATTGATGAAGATGTTGAACAATACCGGATCCAGCGCCAACCCCTGAGGAACAATGCTAAATACAGGCCTTGATGGTTATTGCTTTCTAAAACACACAACAAAACATTACAATTCTACAGTCCAGGAGGAACAGGTGATTATGGAAGCATGGCTTTAAGTCTGTTGAAATACTTGACCAACATTTGCTGTATTTTAACACTCCAGCAATAAGGTTTTTATTGATGCTGGAAAATGCGGAGACACAGAAAGGATTAAAGCTGTTATTTTTCAGTGCAGTGTGATTATTACTAGGAGTGAATTATTATAGTTAATTACTAGGCCTGAATATATATATATATATATTTTTTTAAAAGCCTTGGTTACTTGATTAAAAAGGGATTGTGTCCCAGCACAGACCAATAATTCGAAGCCAAGCATTTCCATATGAATTGGGCATAAGGAATGCTAATGGTTCATGCATGGGACTTGCTGATAACGATGTTTGCTCTGTCTATGGAATTTAATCCTTAGATGGCTCCTTTGGAAGAAGCTGTGGTGTGGTGGGCACACCTGCTGAGTGGTGGTGGCCATGCCCTGAACTACACAGCTCCAGGAGGACAGGGCTGCTTGTCTATCATGACTTCTTCTAGAAGTCTGGTTTGAGAAAAGACAGCAGACAAGTGAGACGCCCAGGTGTTTTGAGGCCTGAACAAGAGCCCATGAGAGCCAACAGTCTTACTTTTCCATGGCAGGATTTGAAAACCACAGAAGTGCCTGCCAGCTGTAGGGGTATTAAAAAAAATTTCAATTCAAAGGGCATAAATTTAAAAATCCGTGTTCAGTCTAAGCCTACAATTCAACTAAGATAAGCAATTCTCAGAAGTTGTGAACCAAGCCCTGATTTAAGATGATCTGTCTGCTGAGTCCATTGCATAATAAGACAGAATCAAACTCTTGTAGGTTGACTATGCCAAATTTTCTTGAAGGCATTCTGAACTCCAGAGCATCTCCTGTCTCCTTTTTCCTTGTTCACATATGCACTGATCATTTTCCATACTTCTCTGTACTAATCATTGAATAATATAATGGTTTGGGTTGGAAGGGACCATTCAGATCATCTAATTCCAACTCCCCTGCAGGGACACCTCCCTCTAGACCAGGTTGCTCAAAGCCCCATACAGTCCGGCCTTGAATGCTTCCAGGAAGAGGGCATTCACAACCTCTCTGGGCAACCTGTTCCAATGTCTCACCACCCCCACAGTAAAGAATTTCTTCCCAATATCCATTCTAAAGCTACCTCTTCCAGTTTTTAAAGCCATTTCCCCATATCCTGTTGCTAGCTGCCCTTCTAAAAGGTCCCTCCCCAGTTTTCCCTCAAGTATTGTAAGGCCACTGTAATGTCTCCTCAGAGCCTTCTCTTCTCTAGGCTGAAGAGCCCCAGATCTCTCAGCCTGTCCTTGTGGAGGAAGTGTTCCAGCCCTCTGTTCATTTCTGTGGCTCTCCTCTGGACCTGCTCCAAAGACTCCACGTCCTTCTTGTCTTGGGGGCTCCAGAAGTGGACATGGTACTCCAGGTGGGGTTTCACGAGAGCAGAGTAGAGGGCTTTCAGAGGTGTTCAGTACTTCAAGATCACAAAACTCTTCTATGAGGGCATTTTAATGATGCTTTCATCTGACAAGAGAATTATTTTATTTCAGTCTTTCTGTCTGAAATCCTTTTATGAAGCTTGTCTGATTCCAATGCATGTGAACAGTGTTGTGCTTTAATTAAACTTGCGCTATTTCACTTAGTCCTTATTTAGAAATGTTTTTGACATTTGTTATAGTGTGACATCCATAGTAGCTGGTATCTTTCTTACAACCTCCACTAGTACTTAACAGAAAATTCCATTCTACATATTTTAAAACAGAATGCCATGCTCATTAGTTCTACAGGAAAACTTAAAAACCTGTGTTTAAATGACTATCAAATAGAATAAAATAGATGTGATGTCTTTTCCTCTCACCATAAAAATCTAATATAAAACCCTAAAAAATGTGATCTGTATCTACACCACAAGAAGTCAGAGAATCAGAGCCCATAATTATCAAGATGACATGATTCCTAAAACCAGTTATACCATTTGTGTGTGTGACAGTTTTGAATACATGTGGCTTGCAATACCAGATGTATTTGGAAGAGGGAAAGAGATCGTGTTCCCTCATTCCCTGCAACACCTCCTGTGAAACACTGGATGGTCCTGGTCACCCTGCATACAGAAACTGCTTCATTTCCTACGCAGAATTCAATTTGCTGTAGGACAACTGCAAGGACAAGCTGTGAGAGATTCCCCTCTGCCATTTCTTTCACTACTTCTTTGTTTAGAAGTTTCACCAAGTTTAGAGGTGACTGAAACGCCAAAAGAAGCCATGCCAAAGAAGGTTCCCCAATCATTGCTCAAATCCAGCCTTTCCAAGCAGGGAGTCAGATTGTCACATATAGTTCAAAGTAGCTTTCATATGAGAACAATTGCAATATTTGGCCAGTAAGCCTTTGATAGTTTCTTCCACAATATAGTAAAACTCCTTCTTTTATTAGAAATCATCTGTATGAAATTTATCTTCAAGAGATGTAACTCTCTTCTTTTAGGCACCTTTCTATTCCCCACATTGGTGAATGTCATCAGAATAAATACTGCTTATAAGTCAGTGGAGTTTATAGTGTGGGTGGGAGCTGGAAAAAAATGGTTTGCCTATGAATCACAAAATCTCTAATAGCGTAAGACTGAAGACAGACATTAAAACATTAACTATGGGAATGAAAGCTGATTTTACAATGTTTTGCACGAATCAGAGGTTTAATCAGTTTAGGAGAGCTAAATATATTTGTGTCTGATTGCAGAAAATTCTGCAGTGAACTCAGCTGAGCACAAGGACTTCATGCCTTCAAAGAAAGGAAATAGGTCCACAGATACAGTTCAGAGCTAAGTACTGCCATCCTTGCTCTTAAAAAGTATTATTTTGCTTCTTATTAAGCACTGCACTAGGCAAGATGAATTTAAGCAGCTGATTCTTGCTGGCTGTCACTTAATCTCAGTAGTTTATGTTTACAGCAACAGGAGTGCGGATTTCAGTTGACACCTAACCTAATTCCTACAACATCAAAGTCTATCAAATGCTGGGGAGGAATTCACTACAGAACAACTCACCCTGAAATAAACTTGGCATGACGCAAAGCTTTGGCATCAGAAACAGCATCTTACCCTAGTCCAGTATCCAAACAGCAGATCTGGATCTGTGGGAAATTTCATAACCCTGTTATGACCACTATGACAACGTATAAATTAGAGGAGCAACCATAGTGTCCTGTTCCATGGGAAACAAGCAACAGAGTCAAACATAGCCTGTAATCATCTGTAAGGGGATGTCCTGACTTGAGTTAGATGGTCATGTTTCAGACATTTGAAACCGATTCTTTTTCTTTTTAAAGGAAACATTGCAGATGGACTTACTGTTCATCATAGCCAGAACTGTTCTCACCTAGTTAGGACTAAGAATGCAGTTCTTTGAATGTAATTTTCTTTGTTTCTGCAAGGAGAATAAGAATTAATCTACTTGTTTCAAGTAAAATGATTCACATATGTGTATATATTATGTGTATATATTATATTACAGGCTTACCCATACTTCAAAGATATGAGACGCTTGGGTGTATTTTCAAAATGGGTTTCTTTCGTCCCCTTTTGCTCTGCTGATAAATCTTGCTCTAAGAGTTGATGAATAACCAGTTGTCCAGACAGACTTAATTAACTGTCACAGTTTTGCTGTGCAAGGAAAACACCATCTTTCCTATGACACTCATCTCATGCTTCTTATAACTTTGTTTACTAAGGCAATGAGGTTAATGTGATCACACACTGTGTGTATGTGCACATGCATTTGTGTGTATGCATAAAACAAGTCAGTCTCTTCTCAATAATCTTTTACTGTAGCAACAACCAATCTGATTTAATGGAGGCCCAGCAACTTCAATTATTTTGAGATCCTCCATCTAGACAAATTAGCAAGAAGACAGGCAGAAAAAAAGCCATATGAGCTCACTTTTTAAGAAGGCAGCTATGGTATCCTGGCTGTGCAGAAGTGTCCTGAACTCCCAGTTCTGGGGAACCAGCATAATTTTAAATCTAATTTGAAAAAGAACTTCAGTGTGAGACAAAATCATAGGAAAAAAGATTTTACATCCCCAGCTCTTGGATCTATGAATTAGATATGACCTAGACATGGGTTAAGATTTAGATTGTATCTTGAGACATGACCACTTCCACATCCCTTATGCAGTGACACCCAAACCAACAAAATATCAAAAGAGAATTCCCGGCAGAGCAACTCACACCAAAACAACCTGTATTAATGAAGATACGTATCCCTGCCATAGGCCCTGCCCCTTCATTTAAGGTGCTCAGTAGTTTGCTGCCTATATAACAACTGACAACTACAATGTGTTAGAAGTTAAGGTTGTAGATTCAGTGGCGTGGCAGGAGATAAAAGAGAGTAAAGCCTGATCTAGTGGTTGGCAACTCTGCCCACAGCAGGGGGGCTGGAGTTTGATGGTCTTTAAAGTCCATCCTAACATAAGCCATTCTGTGATTCTATGATTATATTTCATCATTGATCTTTGAATGCTTTAGCTGCTGATGCATACTGTTATCTTGAGGCATGGCTGTCCAATCTTTTATCTTACCTGGGCTAAATTTAGTAAAGAGGTATTGTTCAGGGCCAATGTTTTGTTTTTGGTTGAGTGATGGGTGAAAGTCCATGTCCAGGCTGGGTTGTTTGGCTGTTTGGTTGGTTGATGGTGTGGGGTACGAAGTGGTGCTAATTACTAGTCGCCGCTGGACATGGCTTGGATATGCCTGGCTAAGGTCTACAGGCACTTGCACGAGATAACATCTTTCCTGCTTTGTCCTGAAATTCTGGGTGTTGACTACATTATCATAGAATGGTTTGGATTATAGAGGATCTTAAAGATAATTCATTTCCAATCCGCCTGCTGCGGGCAGAGTTGCCAACTGCTAGATCAAGCAGTATATCAAATTGCCCAAGTAGTTCTTATCAAGGTTATAGCTGTCCTGTGTGTAAGCCAGAGTGTTGAAATGTTTTATTTTCCAGATCCCTAATCAGTACAGAATAATATACTTTCTCTTGTTACTCTTCTGTCTCCTCCATAACCTGGCTCCCTGAGGATAAAAAGCAAAGAATGTAATTATTAGTAGTATCAACAGTATGGTTTCCAAAGCCAGTCTGCATACACAAAAAAACATTCATTTGTTGGCTGCCAATTTTATCATAATATAAGCCAAGGCCACATAGCATAGCAAAATAAAAGATTTAATCCAACCTCCAGAAAAGGCAAATAATGGAGCAGGGAAAATAAGCAGCAAGCAAGGTGCTACACAGTATAGTTCTAAGGAAGACTCTCAAAGAGCTCTGTACATAGGGAAAAAATTAACATTGTGACTGGCAATTATTAAATTACCACAAGACCAGTATTAACACACTTTGGTCAGATCTTCTGTTATCTCAACCCTTCATGCCGCACATCAGGTGCCAAACTGACTGTTGTGATTTAACTTGGCAGGTGGCTTAGCACTACACAGACATTCACTCACTCCCCTCCTTTCCAGTGACATGAAGAGAGAATAGAAGAAAAAAAAAAAAAAAAAAAACCAAAACACAAAGAAAACAAAGTAAAACTCATGGGTTGAGATAAAACTGTTTACTAAGATAAAGAAAAGGAAAACGATAGTAGTTATGACAATATATATGTATGTGTATGACTGGCCTGAAAAGCAAAGGTGTAGACAGGCTGGGCCTTTTAAGGGAAGAACTCTGCTATACAACTGCTGTACCATGTGAAAAGGACTGCAAGAACAGCTCCTGGGAGCAGATCTCCAGGCTGTCTGTTAGTGGCTACCATAAAATCATGAAGAAAAGGTACACGAAGCTTTTAAGCAAAGGAGTTGTGGGTCCATGGAAGAGGGCAAGAGAAGACAAGGGATGAAATCTCGCCTAAGGCGTCAAGATCAGCAGTGAGATTGACAGCTCTCCAGTTTAAAAGTAACCATGAACCAGAAATCATGTAACAACAAAACATCTGAAAGTCTTGCAGGAGAAGGATTTGGGCTTGACAGGTCATAATGAGTTTGCAAAGCTGAATAACTCAGGACCCCCCAAAATGAAGTGCTTAAGTACTTAAATGTTAAGTGTAAGAAGGCTTAGGAGTAAACCTCACCACCAGACCAGTAGTCATGCCTTGCACTGTTTTGGACTACTGCCTCAGCTTTTGTGACTGGTGTCCTTTTCATGAGCTGATATGAATAAGTCTCACTAATTTTGGTCCTTTTAACTTTGCACTTTACTTCCAAACTACCCCAAGTGTTCTTGTAACCTTAAACACTGCTACATGTAATCATGCCATTTTTTCAGGATGTGAAACAAATAACTTCTGATGGATTGTATGCTCTGGTAGAACACAACACAGCCCTCACATTAGTTCACACACTCTGAACACAAAAAAATAACATCTTACAGTCAGAAGGGCATTGCATGGCTTATGCTGTTGACTAAGCATGTAAAAGCTACTCTGTATTTGCACCTGCAGGCTCCCTATAAAGGTAGAATTCCAAAGACCTTTGTAAAGAAGATATGCACAGAGATGGTAGAAATCTCCATCAGTTCTCACCCAATCTCATCTGAGAGGGCAGACCCACTTCTCATATTGTCCAAGATTCCTCTCTTAAGAAGAAACACCAAAGTTGGCAATTCAGCCCAATACATTCTAAAAATAAGTTAAAGGAATTATTTCACATTTCCCTTTTCTTCTGCTTTCATGTTATCGTGCTCTGAGCAGAAAATCAACAGATGGTAATAAGTAATAGATAACACTGACAAATTTCTGGTTCTATGTGAGGAGAACCATTTTTTTAGAGATCACCACATCAGGACTAGAACTTTTTTCATGTTATTAGTCATAGAGCTTTCTGCTAGGAAACTACATGTTGTGATGCCTAGTGCATTCCCATGACAGGTACATCAACTCTTAGTCATGCAAAGAGAGTTTTGCAGAAAGATTTCACTATACTTGTTTTAAATTGCATTATTACACAAATACATTGCATTATTTTTTCTCATCATAAGCAATCTGTGTATGCAGAGTAGATATCTGTCTCACATTTAGGCTCTGGAGCTGATCATCCATCAGAAAAACAGATATGGTGTTGCATATAGTTGCCAGATTCACAAAAGGCTGTAGCTCTAACAGTTTAATTTTCAAAAAATACCCTTTACATGTTTGCTTTTGGGTACTGCTGCCTGTATGTGCACAGGCCACATCCTGCATAATGAATAATCTTGAAAGGGAACACAAAGAAAATATCTGTTACATGAGAATGTAAGTAAAGATGAAATATCTCTATATGTTTATACAAAAATTATCACTTGAGTATGCTGACATATTGAATTTGGACATTAACTAGTGAAGTACATTTATATAATAGCAAAGGGTTCTGAACCAGTCTCTACACAGTGAGATGGAGAGCAACACATTTTAGATCCATTACTTATACAAGAAGAACTGAATATGTGCTCTTAAATACATGAATATATATACAGATAAAGATGTTTTATGGTCTATTCCTTAGTTTCTGTAAAGTTTAAATGAAGATATCGCTTTCTCTCATTGAAGCCCTTTCTCCTCATATATACATTTTTAAGAATTGTTTTACCCTAATATCTGCATAATTTTCTGTAGCAAGAGTTGACTGATTTAGATATATTTGATAAATCTTGAAAGCCTTAAAGAGCCAAAAAGCCAGTATTACATATTTTTAATGATTAGATTTGACCAAAAATATTCCATTAAAGCTTTTTGGCATTTTTCCTTTAGTAGAACAGATAAGAATATGGAAATGCACATTAATTTAACTGTATGTTTAACCCTTAAAAAAAAAAAAAAAAAAAAAAAAAAAGCCTTAGAAGTCTTCCTGTGAAAACATGAAAATCTCATACACATCATTTTTATATAAATGAACAAATACCCACAAGAACCTTTAGCTCATCCACTCTACAAGCAATTAGCTATTAGAGAGTTTTGATTAAATGTTCTGTGAAAGATCAGTGTTCCAGAGTCCCAGTGCTTTAACAGAGAGATAATTGTATCTTTTGGGTAAGTGACAAAATGATGGATGGAATTATCATAGAACCATGGAATGGCTTGGGTTGGAAGGGACCTCAAGGATCATTAAATTGCAATCTCCCTCTCACAGGCAGGGTTGCCAGCTGTTAGATCAAGTACTAGATCAGATTCCCCAGGGCCCCATCTAACCTGGCCTTAAATATCTCCAGAGAGAGGGCAACCACAAACTCTCTGGGCAACTGGTTCTAGCACTCTCAGTAAAAAACTTCCCCTGACATCTAATTTAAATCCACCTTCCTTTAGTTTAAAAACATTCCCCCTTATCCTATCTCTATCTACCTGTGTTAAAAGTTGATTTCCCTTATGTTTATAAACCCTTTAAATAGTGGAAAGCTGCAATGAGGTATCCCCACAGCCCTTCCAGGTTGAACAAGCCCAGTTCCCTCAGCCTATCTTCAAAGGGGAGCCTTGTTCCAGCCCTTGGATCATCTTTGTGTTCCTCCTCGGGAACCTCTCCAAAAGCTTTACATCTTTCCTGTGTTGTGGGCCCCAGACTTGGAAGCAGTACTCCAGCTGGGGCGTCATGAGGGCAGAGCAGAAGGGAACAATCACTTCCCTGGCCTTGCTGGCCACCCTTCTTCTGATAGTACCCAGCATACAATGCTACTAATAACATTCTCTCCAAATGCCAGTACCATCTTTTTGGTACATGAAGCAGCAGCAAGTTGGCCAAGTAATATTTAAGTGATGTTAAAATTAAGGATCTGAAACAAGGAAAGCCTCAAAAAGTACTGAGCTTGCATTTGCCCTTTGGGAGGACAATAGAGAGTCCAGATACTTGAAAAAGTGAATTTTAAAATATAATCAAGTCAGAGGTGTTATTTTGGGTGTTTCTGGTTCAGATCAAAGGGAATTCTGACCCAGCATGATACCTGCCACCATACAGTCAAGATCCTGTGGGCTGGTATTCATTAAGCTAAGGAGTTATTTTTGACAGCCAATTCACAGCCACTACTGAGGATATGCAGAAAAGCCCATGAAACAGATTATTTTGAATACAATGGTAACTAATCTCTCTCTACATCTTTACCATTTTTTTCTATACACATGCAATTCCTTTTCATACTCCGTTTATCTCTTGGAGTTCAAACCCCTACTGCACTGCAGGTTGTAAGCAGGTAGGACTAATGAATATGACAGCCACTGCAAACGTATCCTTGATAAATATCTCCAAAATAGATCCTTGAAGAGATCAAAGTTGGTTCCCCTGAAGTCCAGGGCTGCAATCCTACTTACTGCCTTGTTTCTTCCATGTAAGAACTTGAACTGTATTATCTCACGATCACTGCATCCAAGGCTGCCCCTGACCTTCACCTTCCCAACCAGTCCATCATTTTTAAGTACAAAGTCCCACTCTGAACATTTCCACAAATTTGAGGGCTACATGCTCCTATAATACGAATAAAAATATTTTAGTCTGCAGAACAACACAAAATTAAAATACTATAAATAACATACAGATATGCGTTTTCCTGTCTTCTACTCTAGTGCAGCACTGAGCTCAGAGAAGGTGCCACCATATTGTGTCAAACCACTGAGTGCTGTTGCTTCTGAGCTTTAAAACTGTATCAATAAACACATCAGGGTTTGTCTACATTCATTTTCTAGACCTACTTATTCCAGTCTCTTGCAGAAAGTGAATGTTACCAGAGAGCCTGTCCTCTCCTCTTTGAGGAAGTACCTCCATTCTCATGAACACCACAGGTCTCCTGAGACTGAGTAGGAAGGGCTCATCACTGTTGTATTTCAAGAAGACTCATTCTGGTTTAAAAAGGTGAAAACTAGTTAATCAGCACTGAAGCTGGACAGCTAGTTATGAACTCCTTTATATACTATTTGGCTGTCTTCCACTACTCACATGAGACAGACAGATGTAACTACAGTAAAAAATTCTAACCTGAGGCATCAGAGCCATTGTTTTTGGTTGAGCTAAGATTAGAATGTAAGAAGAAATCTGGGATGGTAGGAAAGCTACAAGAACTGTATCATGTCATCAAGCCCAAGATGAAAGCTTAATTTGGATACAACCCTTTGTACAGGCATGTTCTAGCTGCCAACTTTAAATTCCATAGATTTATTTTAACTGCCTTTCTGTTATTGTAGATACTGTAACAGCATGCACAGTAATAGAATCCCTGAAAGAAAGGGTGAAAAATCCCAGCATAGTCTTGCAAGCATTTACAGATATACATAGAGACCAAGCAGGCCATATGGTCTAACTTTGATGCCTCTCATCCTTAAAACCAGTTAGTCTCTCTAGTAGTTCATATACAAATCAGAAAAACCACAGGCTGAGCAGACATGAAGCTTCCTGCCCAGGAATGCTTGAGCTGTGAAGGAGTAAATCCTGGCAGACAGAAAGCAGAAGTTAACACTCCAAAAGAAGTCTAAGATTTGGGGCTACACTTCTCATTTGATTAACTAGATTACAATGAAAGTGATGCCAATGCCTTCTATTTATTTCCCTGCAAACTACAACAGATACAAAGAACACTATTTGACAGAGAAAAGTCACAGCTAGAAAACACTATTTTTCATCATAGTCACCATCAGTAACTATGCATTTTTACCAGCTATGAAAAAGGGTCTGCAAGCTTCTCTCAGAAAAAGCTGCACCAGTGGAGGCTACCCAGTGTCTCACAGCGACTATGACAGCATTGTTACTAGCAATATGTTGCCCATGCTGTCCATCTTTCATTGGCCCAAACAGATAGAAGTCAGATGGTGTCAAATCTGGACTATATGGTGGGTGTGATAGGACAGTCCAGCCAAGAACTTCAGTCTTCAAACTGATATGATGGGGCCTGGTGTTTCCATGTTGCAAGAGAAAGGTTATCTTCTCCACTGGTCTGACTCTATAAGCTGGGGCCTTCAGCTTAGTTAGTGACACACTGTAGTGGCAGAGTTGTTGGTTTGTTTGGGTGCCAGGAAATCCAGAAAGATCACCACTTTCCTATTATTAGGATAGACAGAGCACATCACTTTACTGCTGAGGGCTGTGTCTTAAACATTATATTTGATGGAGAATTCCTGTCACCACTCCATGGACCGCTGTTTTTACTCCAGTTTGTAGTGGTGACACCACGTCTCATCACTGGTAATGATGCCATCTAGGAAAAAGTCATATTCAGTGTTGTATTGGTTCTATTGGTCCTGACAAGCTTTTATACAGTGTTCTTTCTGTACCTATATGAGCAGTCATGAAACCCACTTGATACAAGCTTTGTGATTTTCCAGTGTTGCCACCAATATATTGAAGCCAATATTCAGCTCCATACACAGTTCCCTGGATGTAACCCACTGATTCATGCAGATGAGCTGATCAAAACACTTTTAACTTCATGGTGTAACAGCTGTGCATAGCCATTCATAACATGGCTTGTTCATTTTGCTGTCACCACCACTGAAATGTGCCACCAACAGCCTCAGTGCGCTAACAGTCACTGTTTAGTCTCTGTAAATGTTCAGCAAGCATCAATGAATGTCAGTGGGTGTCATTTTTTCCATATAGAGGAATTAAATTCCATACCTTTGCTTAAATATGCATTTCCATGTCAGATGCCAGACACGGCTTTTTTGTCAGACTGCCCACTGCTGTCATCTGTCTCAAGGCAACAAAATATAACAGGATATTAGTAGGAAGGTTCAACCTCTATTGCCATACCACCAGCACCTGACTGATATTGTGGGCCAAGACAATAAAATAGGAGGCACTATGTTCACTGCAGCCATCATACATTTGAGAAGACCCAGATGTCAAAGATCTTTCAGATATAAGTTTAATTCTTCTGAAAGCCTAGGGTTGCACCATAGTAACCAAGAACAGCCTTTTAGGATATATGCTGTATACTGCAACAAAAGGCTTTGCTCGTACTCACTAAGGCTCACTGAATACTAACAGAATGTCTGTATCCAAATGAGATGGGCTTTATGTGTTACAAGTCATTGTATTTGAGATCCAATAACATAAATTGTACTATTTTTTTGCAATTATAAATGTTATCATTTTATCTGCAATTTTTTAGAGGACTCTATTGTGAACTCTCGTTTTGGTGGAGCTGAATTATAGTCAGTCAGTTCAAGGCACATTTTCATGCAGTTCACTGAGACAAGAGCTGCTTTTTTAATTGTGCTGCCAACTTACAATGTCTCATGAGTGGGCTCAACGAAGTGTTATCAAATACAGCTAGGAATAAACTCTGATCCATGAGTTTCTAAATGCCTTCATTTAACAAACTGTAAGGTCTCTCCCAGTAATGTAGTACCTCTGAATTTTTCCAGGAACTGGGAAAATAGCATAAAGTCAAAGTTACTACTGAATAAAAAAATGTTACCCAGTCATTTCTTTTCTTATTAGATGATATCCAGAGGACCATTTCAACATAAATAATTCTGTACAGATTATTTTTCCCATGAATTTTGGGTTCTGCCATACACATTTGAGAACATGGATGAAGAACAACAGTGTTTCAGCCACGTTCATGCCCTTCAGCTAATCACTCAGTAAGCTTTATGAAAATGATCAAGACTTGATGGAGTGAAATGCTACTCAAAGTGAGTAGTAGGGATGCAGAAGACTGCAAGATTTGCTTTACACTGTCAGAATGCAGTTATGCATACTTGTGTACATACTTTTTAAAGAAAACCCTGGTAACTCCATGATCTGAATTTGGAGGAGAGGAAGATAAAAGAAGACATGTAACCTTTCAGTTGTATTCTGTGACTAAAAACATTTCACCAAATAGACAACCCAATTTACCATGAATGTGTTGACTGTTAGCCATGACTGCATCAGAGAGACATCTTACAATAAATGGGTTTGATTCAAAGCCTGTGAAAATTGATGGGAAAATCTACCCTCTTCCAAAGGTGTTCTGAGAGAGTCTTCTGTGTAGTAGAGTAATATTTTAAAATATCACATGAAGCAGATAATCACTAGGACACACACCACTTTTTTTGATTGTAGAGAGGAATAAAATGTTTTGGCATTTAATTAATAAATCATAGTTGGAAGGCGGGATGTATGAAGGGAAGTGGTCTGAAACAAAGGTCTTCTGTAAAACTGCAGTTGCGGTTGGGATTGCTTTTCTTTTTTTTTTTTTTCGTTTAAGAACAAATGATCACACTCTTTTTGCACACTTCTGCTGCAGAATTGCCTTTGAAGTACCACTCACTTCGCAAGAAAGAGAAACTTCACAGGTGAAAGTCAGGACCAGCATAAACAGGAAAAGAGAATGACCAGGATCAGTTGTTCAGACTTAGAGAGCTAAAAACAAAAAACAAAACAACAACAAAAAAAAACAACAAAACACAACCCAAATAAGACACACAGTTAAATATGTGAGAACTGGTTCAGCCTTTTAAGAAGTTGTTTGGATTAACTTATCCACAGAGAAAAAAATGTCACAATTCTGTTAGCTGTCCAAGTGCTCAGTCTTCTCTAGCCTTCCATTTCTTCCTGAGGGTGTATATCTTCAGATCTACTATAGCCATGGCAAAGACCGAAATCCAGAGTACACTAAGGGAGACCATCTGTAAGATGGAAAGGTCTGAAAAACAAGAATGGGGGGATGACACAGCAGTCCTGTGTTGCTCTCTACTACAAGTGCATCCCATAGATTTCCTCTGCTCAGCAGCAGGGTGGCTCAGGTCTGACTCTTGTGTCCATCAGTCACCACAAAAATGAAATACGGCTGAAATAAAAACAACAAGCAAGAAGTTGTCAATTTCAGCAGCTGTTGTAAAAAAGGGTAAGCAGTCCACCCTTTTACTTGAGAAACATTCTTTCCTTTTGTGTAGTTCTGTTATGACTATAGACACACAACTGTAATTCATACTTCCTCAAGAACTAGCTATCCTGAGTACAGTAATATATGTATCAAAGACTGAAGCATAATCACCATAAATCTTCTAATTTTGCAGTCAGAAATAATCTTTCCACACAATTTATTCCTTTGTGCATAAAAATTCCTCACAAGCTTTATTCTCATATTTCACGTCCTGCAAAATTTGGAGATGCTAAAGAAATTATAGATAAAGCTCTTTTCTAGAATGCAGTCTCCTCACAGCTCCCATTTGTGTTGGTGGGAGCCTAGCTCTACAACATCAGATCCTCTCCATTTTAAAAATGGCAGCAGCTTGTTCCCAGATATCCTCTTCTTTATTTAGACCTTCTCAGTGACTGAACACTTTCTTCCTGCTCTCTTGCAGTATGAGATAAGACTTCATTTCTGAGCAAGAAGCTAGATAGGACCTTCCCAGCAATTTCATTAGTACATTTTTCTTTAGAGCAGGATTTTTCATAGAGTTGCTTAGATAATTCTTCTACCCAAAATTCTCTTTTTCTAGACTGCTATATATTTTCTGAGATCAAAATCCAAACTGAGCTGAATTTGCTTAGACCAAAAGATGTCTTTATTCAGATCCATATCAGTTTTGAGAAGGAAGTCTGTCTTTGCATGTTTATAATGCTTTCTAATTGTGCCTACTGAGCCATCAATTATGATCATCCACTGTACCAGCATTCTGTAGAAATAAGCTCTGTAGGCAGCAATAGTATATCTTCTATGCTGTGAATATATATGTGATTAAATATATACACTGGAACAGTGTGGCTTGACTTCGTCAGAAAAGTAGTCAGTGTCCCATTTGAGATATCTGAATTCAAGAAGGGAATGTCAGGAATTTCTGAAGAATCAAAACCCCATAGCCAGCATATATTTTGAACTGGGCACCCAAAACAAATGGTCTCTTGGAAATAGGTTACTGTCTTCTGAACCCTCCAAAACACCTCTGGAGACTCTGATGAGGAAGCAGTATAGCCACCAGAAAAGAGAGGACTATTTAGAAATGCTAGGCACAGGAGAAAAACATTAATAAAAGCCTATTTGATATCCAACTATGAAGTGAAAAAAAAAAAAATAGCTCTTAAAACAAGAAACATTTCCAACTCATGGGGTTCAGATGAGTGTGAGTGGCAGAGCCAGGGTTAAGAATGGCCTGGCCAAAGGCATAACACCAGATCCCAGCAATCAGTCATGTCAGTAATCGCTGCCAAAAATCTCCCCGAGGATCATGATGACTGCATAGTCACTATTCTACATGGAAGGCCCCAGTAAAGGATGCACTGCAACAGAATGGAAGGGAAAGCATTGTGCTGAAACCTTGAACAGAACACCTGGGCTCCACCAACTGGCTCTGAGAAGTCCGACCTTTTGCTTTAACTCTTGCTGACTCAGGCTCTACACTCACAGACCCATACAGGCTGAAAGCAGGCTTTGCACTGCATGAAAAAGTGGAGAAATGGAATTCTTCCCCTTGGCGTGAACAGCTACCACAGCAGCTGGCCGAAAATATATTGCATCAGAATCTGGCAGGTGGCTTAAGGATGCATAGCTTTTTGGGAAATATTCTAGATTACACTAGAAAGCAGGAAATGAGAGAAAATACATTTTGCATAAATACAAACTTATAGTGTGAAAGGTACCATTCACGTTTAACGTCAAATATAAAACCCATAAATGACTAGAAGTTTCTCGTGCTCTAAGAGCAGAGCAAGGTAACTGTCTGAGAAGGGATACCATGTACATACCACAAGTTTTCCAGATAGTACAATTCAGTCTCTAACAGTTTAGCAGGAGATCATGCTGCTGCAAATACTAGTAGCATTTAGCACTTTGTAGGCTCTGGAGCTTTGCTAGCCATGTTGTCTTCCATACAGGAAAGTAGGAAAAATCTTCTACATGGGCAGAGTTATCCCATGGCTTTGCAACATGGTCAGTGATGTTTGAATCCTTGTCTGCCTTTTGAAGTCATCCTACATCTGACACTTACAGATGTTGATATAAATAATACAAGAAGGAGAATTAAAATTCTCTGAGATAAAGACAAGATTCTGGTCCATCACAGAAAAGATTTGCTTTTTCCCCTTCTGCTGTACAGTCTTTTCAATTGGGAAATTGTAATGTGTTTAAAAAGAGGAGGGAAAGAAGACTTTCAAACCATCAGTACAGGCCACTAGTTTCTGAAGAATTCTTTCCAGATCAAATTTTCAGATGTTTTGAGAAATTTTGCTGGCACTGGAGATGTGGTGCTCACACAATTTAATACAAATGACACTTACAAAATCAACATGATGTTGTGATGTTTTCTGCTGATATTAGCCCCAAGAAAAGTTAAATTTTTACAGTTCTCATTCTTTTGAGCAGATTGTAAACCACACCTAGAACTTGAAAAAATATATATATGGGTTTGAGTCTTTGAGTTTTTTCTTGGCTTAGTGGTTGGAATACAAAAAATAGTCAAAACAACAAATTTAAACTATCTCCTGGAGAAATGGACTCTCCAAAGAGGTATCTTTTAGTTTTATATTCTTTTTTTTTTTCCTAAGTCATCTAGTTAAATTTACACTAGTACTGAAAGAAGTTTAATTAGAACTGTGATCAACTAGCAAAATCTTCCTACATATCTGTGTGTAAGCAGACAAGTATTTTTGCTGCTAGTCAGTAACTTAAGGACCAACTTTTCCCTTGCTTAGATGATGCCTGCAAACGTTGGGGCGCAGACTATTTAAGTGCTTCTATATATACTTCTGTCAGCCTGTGACAGTTCATCCTAAACATGTTTACTGAGAATTGCAGGGGTTCTTTTTACTTACTTTACCCCTTCCTTTGTTTCTGAAGGAAGCAAAGTGGCTCTTACCCAGAAGGGCTAAAGAAAGGTTAGTTTCCTGGGTAATAATGCATGCTTATCCTCCTTGGCTACATTATCTGCAAGATGGAGCACAGCCAGTCCTGCCACAGGCTCTGACTTTCAGTGCTTGCCTTGTGCTTCTAAGAGAGTTTGCCTGTTGCAAATGAGGCTGAGGGGACCCTCACACATCATTTAAAATTTCCAGCATGTCCATGCAAGATGCAATGTAATGTACTAGGCTCAAGTACATGCTCTGTGGTTATTTTTTAATCCTCTTCTCTTTTTT
>PPHD01002576.1:0-35193 GCA_002909625.1 Bambusicola thoracicus | reverse complement strand
CTTGTTCAAATTACAATGGATCTCCTCAGCTGCAAAGGCAATTTTGAAAAATAACAGAAACAGAATTCCCTTGATTTGATCAAGTTAAAAAAAATCAAGTATTTCTAGCAATATTCTTTGTAAAGATCCAAATCAAACAGAAGAATATAAGAAAAGGATTAAGCATTTTCAAAATATCTTGAAGACTTATTTGACATAGTGTGTAAAGAATTTATACCTATATATACACACCTATATATGAAAAGAAATGGAACAGACATTCTTCTTGAAAAGAGTAGAAATTATATGGCCCCTACAAAGCTATTTATTATATGAAAAGAAGCATCCAGTGCCATTTTAGAAGCCTTAGTACATTCAGTCACATTGGACAGGACAGATATGGCACAAGACACAAATCAGCCACTCACCCTCTGGAAAAAAAAGCTCAAGTGAAAAAAGTAAAATGAATAGAGGATACTCAGTCATCTAAAGTGATATTAGTTTTTAATGTTACCTACATTATTCCCTAGCAATCTTATACTTGATAAATCACGTAAAGTTTTCCATGATTCCTAAATCCCCTTTCAACATTCTTGATCCTCATTTTCCAGATTACCAAACCATTAAAAGGGTATTCACAGTAGAAAAAAAGCAGTGAATATACTAAACAAATGCATGTCTTTCCATATTTTAATGTACAGCTTAATGGAATATGATGGGGAAAAAAAAAAATGTACATTACCCAGTTTCTCCTGATTATTTCTGTTAACTCCTTAAACCTCTTTAGCTGGTCCCTGCATTCGTGTGTGTGTTTTGGAGAAGATAAGTATCTAAGAGAGGTGAAAGTGCTACTTTCACATTATTCTACGTTATTTTACCTCAAATAGTATGATTATTTGATGAGTGTTAATAAAATCATGTGACTTGTAGGCAACACTTTCCACTGCTCAGAAATTTTAGCTCTTATGCCTGACTTATAATGACTTATATTAGCAAGTCTTTAGTGTATAAGCCATTAAAAGGAAATTTCTCAGCATCAGATTTAAGGAATTCATTTGTATTTGAGTCTTTTTTTTTTATAAAGAGAATAGTTATGGCCATACTGTGGGACAAAAACTTCAGAAGGAAGATAAGTGGCCTGAGTGCTCTTACATCCTAATGGTTTGGCATCTCTAAAGCGGTGATGAAAGATCATTTATAATGTTAGGGGAAGCCTGGACAGTCTTCAGGGAAATGTTTATGTATGAACTAGGAAAGATCCAATCCAGTAGAAAAATTACAAGTGCAGTTCCCACAGTGCTATATGTATATGAGGTTTTCATAGCAGCTTTCTTTCATCAGTAATTTATAATTATTTAGTAAGCTACATAAGCAATCAACAAACTAACAATATTTTTTCATGCAAAGTCATGCACAACACTTGCTAAAAACATATCTTCTGTTTGTAATTCAGTAAGTCAGCCAGAACTATGTAACAAGAAAGAGAATAAAGTCAATATTTCTGTGTTGTGCTAATAAAGAAGAATGAAGAAAACAAATTTGCAGCAATCAAGTACAGAAAAAAAATATATACCTGAATAAAATTTAAGACAGAATTAAGGGGAACAAAAACAAATGACTTCATCAGTAAACAGAATTATCCTATAGGATCAGCAGAATTAAAGATAATGAATGAATGATCTTAACTTACAGATGCAGCAAAAATTGTGCATTTAGAGCACACACAGTGTCTAATGAAAAGGGCACTAAGATGATAAAAATGGCCACAGAAGCCCATGGTAATAGAAATTCAACACCAACATAGTAAAGATGAAATATGGTACTATGAAATCAGTAGATTAATGAGAGTTGAATACTGTTCAACTTCTCTCTTAGAAACCATCCCCCTCCTCTTTTTTTTTTTATTTTTTTCCTAGTAATAGAGCAAAAATATGGATGTGTCACCCAGCTAAAAGTCACAGAACTAAATGTCTAGTGTCTTGTATCTTTTTTTATCAAATGATTTGATTGAAATACTATAACTTGTCTTGTTTCTTATTCTTTAGAGTTTAAATCAGATGTCTTTCTCATCTTTGTCACCACTGCTGAAACACATAAATCCCTGCCTCACTGTGATCACATCCACTGTTTGGTCTCCAGAAACATTCAGTAAGCATTGATGAGTGTCAGTGTGTGCAGTTTTTTCCACATGGAGGCATTCAGTTACACACCTTTGCTTCATATGCACTTCAGTGTCAGACACCATTTTGTCAGACTGCCCTCTTCTACCATCTGTTGCATAGCAACAAGATGTAATGAAATTTATTGGTGGGAAGATACAACCCCTGCTGTCATAGCACCAACACCTGTCTCTAACAACATGGACCAGTACAATAAAATAGGAGGTAACTAGTAGTGGTGACTATGTTAAAAACTGCTGAAAAATAGTCTGCCTGCCGTTGAGAATTTTCTCTAATAAATTGAGTCATTTTTTTTCTTTGTATCTGTTGTAGATTACATGAAAATAAATAGGAGGCATTACGTTCAGACCAACCTACATAGTTACCTACTTGGATCCAAGTCTAACATCAATATCAATTCTGAGAATTGCTTTTTTTTTTTTTTTTTTTTACTCTAACACCACTGGAAAAATGTATAAGCAACTTTTCCACTGTATTTCGTACACATACAGAGCAGAGACTTCAAATTGTGAACACTCTCTATGTATTTCTGTATGGCTTTATATAACTGTACTTTTATTTTCTTTAAAAATAGCTTCCATTTCATGTGCATCATATAACATTTCCTTTGACTACATCACTTTCCTTGATGTTTATACCCATTCATTTTCAATCACATTTTTTGAAAGCACATCTCACCTTTCTCTGTGCTCATTAATCCAAAAAAAAAAAAAACCACCACAACAATAACAACCGGTTCTAAGTTTCAGCTGTTGTCAAAATAGTTTAACACCCTTGAGAAATAATCTTACAGACAAATCAAAGATCACAGTCATGGCACTAGAACTATTTCTGTCTTCCTTATAATAAAGAAGAAAAACAATGCAGAAGTTAACCCCTGTCTTCCTTGTTTCCATTACTGTAAAGTAAAGAGAGGAAGAGTATAGGGCTTTGTGTCATATGCACATGCAAGATAAAAGTACATAACAGGAAGTATATGGTTGGCTTGGAAGATCTGATATTGATACTAGAATCAGACACCTTTTTCCTTTAAGTAAATTCACAACATGTATACATCTTATTTAGTACAAAATTTTCTTGGTCCATGAGACTAATGGTTGCATGATTCCATGCAACTGAGTAGTCCCTGGCATGAGAGAAAGATTTTCTGTCAATACAAAACCTTTTTCCCTTTGAACAAAAGAATTGTATTACGTATGCATTTCTTTTTTCCTTTCTGCTAAAGAGACCTGTTTAGTTGATTTATTGCTAATGTCAGATAATTGTATTGTCCAGCAACATCATAGTTAATCTAAAAGTTAAATGAAAGTAAACAAAATCACAACAAAAAATTTTATCTTCTGTACTTTAAATTAACATATGAACTAAAAATTAAAAATTTAGAACAGACAGGGAATTGAGGACATGATTTCAGTTAGAAGATGAAAGGATAACTTATGCTCCTTTTAAAACTTTCATTTAGAGACAAAACTCATTGAATTACTGTATTGCTCCTCATTGTCTTCCCACTAATACAGATTTATGAAAGAAAAACGTAATCTACTAGAAACATTACAGGTTAGAATGCATCATATCTTTCCAGTGTCTTCAGCTTGTTACTAATACCTTCAGAATCTTTTGTCAGATACATGCAGAGCCTTTTTGTTCAGTTACATCTGTGTATTTCAAACAAAAAAAAAAGTATGAACATTACCCATTTTATCCCAACAGTTACTTAAGGTGAACAGCAAGGTAAAGGCAGTAAAAAGTGAGCCATGAAAATCAGAATAAATTACAAAAATAATTACCCTGTTCTGTCCTTTTTGAATTGACATCTCATTCCTGTGTTAATTTGGGTGGAATTCAACTGTAAATTCAGGTTCAGCATATCTAGTAGGTTACCTCAGGTGAACTTTTACTTACTGGGTTCTGCTTCTCAGATATACCTACATCTTTCTAAAGAAAGCCAAAATCATTTTCTAAAGAAATTTCGTGCTACTTTGACCATTGAATATTTGACTTCATAGTGTTCTCATTTCATAAGCTTGACCTCTAAAGAATATGGAATGCATCTCACCTGAATGTGACTCATTCTGTGTTAGAGCTGAAAGAATATTGATCATCCATTAAGCAGATTTAATGTGCACAGTACTATCCTCAAGATGGAGATAAGTAAACATGCAGTGCAGGAACAATAAAACTATTCTAATTTTAATCACATATCTACTGTCCATATTTATAATATTACTCTCAATGGATGTAGGTTTTCTTTGTCCTGAAGTATCACTCAGGGGTGTTGTTTGTAATTCACTGGAGAGTATTTGGTTGCTTTAGACTTATTTTTCAATTTGGTCCTGATTAATAAAAAATGAAGTCTTACAACTGAGATTATGGAAGGCATTGTGACCATTTACATACAATACTGAAATGGAAGCTAAACTGACAAAGGGACCTTACTCCAATACAGGATATATTTTTTTGAAAGATAAATACACTAACATTTCACTTCATCAACAAAGCTCTTCAAACATTGCGTTATTCTGTTGGCACATCTGTGTTTTAAGGTTCATCTATTTGCTCTGAATAAGATACTGTAAGTGCAACTAAGGGTCACATCTAGTACGAAGAGTCGGGGATAAAGGAATTAATTGCATAGTTTTCTTTCCCTGGGGCTGGTAAATTGGCTTGCAGGATATTATTTATTGGAATACCCCAGAGTGCAGACAACAAACAAAGCAGCTATAGCTGTACTCTACTAGAAAGCAGAAAATCAGATTTGCAGAAAAAAACATCTATCCATAACAAGTACAAGACATTTATGATCAGAACAAGGATTTACAGAACGTTTCAGTGTTTGAACACTGACTCACATTGAAGTTCAATTGAACTCATCTCTCCGATTGATATTCTGCTTACTGATTTTATCTCTGCTACTCCTATATCAGTTACATGTAATGTACTTGTATGTTGAAAGTTTTATAGGATTTTTGAGATTATTTCCTACTTTTCCTTCAGATTGTTTTGCAGTTCTTGAATATTTCCTAGCATGTAACAATATCATTAGATCTGATCCACTATGAATTAACATTCTCCAAAGTTAAAATTTATATATGAATAAAACATGGTTTATAGCCATTATGGAGTTCATTAAGTATGAAGAGCATGTGGCACTAATTTCAAAAAAACATTTGGAATGAGATTACGATGGGCTGTATAGACATCGCTAGAGGGAGTCATGACCACACAAACCAGATTGGAACATTGCATAAACGTTCTACTCAGCTGAAACCTGGCTCCAGACTTGGAAATTTCTGCTCTATTATACAAAGCCACCTGTGGGGATTTCTCATCGTTTTTCTCCTGACGAGCTGGAGAGGGAAACACAGAAATTCATCTGCCATAAAGTTTATTCTTTAAAAAGCATATAGAAAGGGGTTACTTTAATAGAATACACTAATTTCATCAGTAGTTCAAAGGAGTAGTTGGGGATTTTCAAGGATGCAGACTCCCCAACATCTCTGAGCAACCTGTTCAGCCAAAATCCGAGTGAAGAAAGTGTTTCCTCTTATGTTCAGACAGAATCTCCTGTATATCAGTTGATGTCCATTGCCTTTTATTCTATTGCAGGACACCAATGAAAAGAGTTTGCCTCTATCTTTTTTACACTCTCTTCAGGTACTGCCTGTGGACAGTGACTCTCTTGTACTGAATAGCCCAGAACTGGACACTCAAGATATAGTTTTGCATATAATGTTAGTCATATCAGAGGCTGTATGATAAAATTATGTATTCAGGTATGTATTCAACTAATATCAGAAACCTGATGTATAGACAGTGACAATATGAAACAATATTATCACAAAGATAAAGATCAAGCTTTTTGGTAATCTGAAGAAACTAATGACATTTTCCTACATTGCAACTGAAACTATAGTGCACCTTTCTAACACACACAAAAAAAGTGACAGTAGAGTTTAAAGTATACCTCCTATTTGGAACAATTGTTGTAACAAAGATGTGTTTTACTACAGAATAGGTCTTCCTCATGCTCCAACTTCACTACTGTTTTTTATGTTAATGGGCTAGCAGCAACAGAGCAATCCCTTGCCATTGTTCTTAAATGGCTTTACTACTTCTTTGCTCATCTACTTCTACTTTTCTATACAGTGCAGGTGCCTGGGGTGATGCTTAACAAAGCTGAAACACAGAATCATAGAATATCCCAAGTTGGAGGTGACCTGTAAGGATCATTGAATCCAACCACTGGCTTTATACAGGACAATTAAAATTAAAAAAAAAAAAAATCAGATCATATGAGTGAAACTGTTTGAGGTGATGGCCCAAGCTTGAAATGCTATTAGAAGTAACCTACAAGAGAAAGGCCTCAGTAGAAACCCTATGTTATATATTCAATTAATAAATATGATCGGTAGATTGATGACTGCTACTCATTCAAAGTGAATATTGTGTTTCTCTTCAGCGTAGTTTAATAGCATAAGTTTTCTAGTAGTCACAGGCTAATGAAGTGGTTTAAAAAGAAAGAATTAAAAAAAGACAAGTTCAGGAAGAATTTAGAATACTCTTTTAATTCCTTACTACACATCCATATGTCACTGTCCCTAAATTAATGGCTTTATCCCACTCACCCTCTTTCTGCTAGTTGCCAACAATCAACCAAAAATTAGCAAAGAATATAATCTGACTGATTTGACCAGTTTCTCAGATGATATATAAAGGCAAGCAGAACTATAAAACAGTACAAGCAACTCAAACTAAACATTATTAAACACTGAACATTTTTGAAAAAAAAAATCAACATCTCTTAATTGAACTATACAATACAATAATAGTTCACACTTTCTGCTACATAATATATCTTCATCCTGTGGTTTTCTAAAGACCTTTATTGGGTTCTTCTGAAGGGTACACAAAAAAAGAAAAAGAAAAAGAAAGAAAGAAATGATGGCTCTGTCTTCAAAATCTCTTCTTTAAGGGCTTTGAGAATTTTCAAGTTTTACTTTCTCTCATATATTCTCTTTTCTCCCTCTAAATGTTCTTCATACGTTAATAAAATGATAGTGTTTCTCTTCTTTAAACTATGTTACTTCCCTGCTTATTACTTCAAAGTTTAGCAGGAGAGTTTTAAAGTGCCCTCACAGAGAGCCCTCAACCAGCAGCTTGCAGAATTTCTTTGAATAATTCATCAGACTCAATCTTACAGAGTGACTAATGTGCTAATTATACAGAAGAGTCATTTATAAGGTTGGCTTGGGTGCACAGTGCTAAACATCATTATAAAATATTCACATGGTATTTGGGAATTTTCTGAAAACTGCAGATACGATAGTCATCCACAAAGACATATAGTTTCCTGTGCACTAAAGTCCTGTTTCAGTGAAAAGGTTAATCAGAAAGTCAATATCAAGCCCCATTTCTTGGAGAGATAAAATCTACTATGCTTATGTGCTAGAAATAACCTCCTTTCTTACATGAAGCAAAGCTAATTAAAATGGCTCATCAAATTGAAAGCCTCCCATAGTTACAATACATTACTTCTTTTATTCTCAAAGCTGAACCCAGTGTTACATAATGAATTCTCTTCTAGGAGTCTTTGTTAATTCTCAGTATGAAAGTTCTGTGTGAAACAAAAAATTTCACTACATATGGTTGGCCATAATATTTCATCACCAACAATGTATTTCAATATATATATATTATTTATTTTTTACATAAGGAAACAGGGAGCATTTAATTCATACCAGAAAGCAGAGCCCAGTGAAGAAAGAAAGAATACTGTATTTGTTACTGGGGTAGCTGACACTCTGTCATCAAACATAATACTCAAGAGTAAATAATAATGAAAACTTAGCCCAGTTTCACAGCTAGAAAGACTATAGTTACAGAGATGAGATACAGTTTTGAAGCCAAACAAAATATGGGGGCACCTATAAACATCTTGCTAAGGAATGCTGTTGTTGTTTTGTTAATATCCAAACTTCATTTCATAAGCAGAGGAGATAAATATATAATTGTTTCGTATGCTATATTAAGGTAAACTTGATAGCTATAATCTTCCAGACTAAGCCATGCATCCACCAGTTATTATTTCACATCATTTCTTTCACACGCTTCTTAAAAGTAACTGTCTCATACTGAACAGTTTTTTTGCTCTGATTGAATAGTGTATTGTGTCACTGTTTCCTCCTTGTCTTCTCTTCACTCTCCCAAGAGCAGAAGAATCTTAGAGGTACCTCTGGGTACCAAATCAGTCATGACCAGCCCCAGACACCCAAGAAGTGTCCAGTGGGTTCATGAAATCAAAGACCACTGAACTCCGAAAAATATTCATTCTCTGCTTGTCTCCTTAGGAATCTCCTTATCCCAGGAACTAATTGTGCACTCCGTCTTTCCTTGCAAAAAATGCTATACTTTATTCACTTCATGGTCCATTCCACTTTGGACAAATATTTTTGCATGCACATCTTCCCTCCCTCCCTCCTCCCCTCCCCCGTCTTCTTACAGAGGTCAATGCTTGTTCAAGTATATGAACATATCTGTGATTAGCCTACTGTCTGAACAATGACCCTGGCTTCTGATGCCTTCAGGCTGCTCCTCCACTCCCAGTAGGATATCTGTCATACTTGATGCCCAAAGAGCCTCATGAGCTTCTTCATTTCCTGCTGCTTTTTATTTTGAATTCTTCTGTCATCATAGCAACTTTTGTTGTTATGGTTTAAAATCTGAAATAACTACTCTAGAGTGTGGCTTTTTTCAATGTACCTCTCTGTCATAGGTCTCATTTTTCTTACTCTCAACAGATTTAGAGATACGAATAGCTACATGAATAGCAAATGGACTTAAGTAGAAAACAGCATAAGTTTCTCCTGAGTCCATACAGAGAAAAGGGAGGAAAAAAATTAAAAAATAAAAAAAAAATCCACACTTACAATAAACAGTTTTAGGAGACTAGCGAGTAGGCTGATGCATAACCGTAAAATATACAGAGGGTGCAGATAGGCTGGTATCAACAGATCTCACAGCTAGAAAAATTATCACCTTGGAAAGGGACAACTGAAAATAAATGAACATGCTCACCCATATCCTTGGCTTGCAGAAAAAACTCCAAAAGGAGCAACCTCCAGTAAAGACCCTTCCCCCCATTGCAGTCAGCCCTTAAATGAGGTCTAGGAGAGGTAGAGCCAGGCTCCACCCCTTCCAATCACATAGGTGAATTGCTTTCACATGTGCTTCTGTGGCTGACTCAGTGCTTGCCTCAGGTGATCAAACAGAGGTTCAGGCCATGATTCAACAGTTCCCATACAGCTCATTGTGTACAATGAATAATATAGCACTTTTATATTTGGATAACTGATAAAGCTGAAGGCAGTGATCAGAATCCTAAACCTATGAAAATTAAGCCCAATTCAAAAATTCTAAAAATCAGCAGCGAGACTTAGGACAAGAATGATTTTTCAGTTATATAAATATTTTAATTTTTATCTATCTACCTGTCTACCTATCCCTTTATTTCAAACATGAGTATATTTTAGGAATTGCTGGTAGATGAGATGTGGTAACTAACTACTGCAAGCCAATAATTTGTGTGCAGCAAAAGAAGAAAACCTCAGATTTTCTATTAGAAAAAGTGTTGTTCTTTTTCTTCTAATTCATTTTATGACTCATTCTTCTCCACATTTCCTTTTTTTTTTTTTTTTTTTTTTTTTTTTTTGTGATATACATTATTCTGAAGAAATTTAATGCAAACCAAAATCAAGAACAAGCATAAAAACACCACCCCACTTCATTATGGGCCTCCCTCTGTATTTTTCCATTTATAAAAAATCATAACACTAGTGAAAAATAAATTACATTACATCCTGTTTTTACTTAAGACTCTTCCTAGGTATGATCAGTGTCCAGCAAGCACTATCAGCAAAATAGTGCAGTTATTCTCTGCTTGCCAATTCATGTTTTATGTTCAAAATATCACCATACTTCAGTGATGGCAAACAGACACTCTTCCTGCTGTGAAATCATACTATATACTAATCTTATTGTATTTGTTTTTAACTGTTAAGTAGTGTATAAAGCTAGCATATGTCTCACTAGATTATAAATTCTACAAAGCTGTTAATGTTTTGTGAAGTATCATAATGTACTCTTGACTGATCTTTTATTACCCAAGGCCTCAGTCAGCCATTGAAGATTGAGACTGGCAGACTATTTAGCGTGCCCTAAGTATAACTTTGAGACAGTAGGAGCTAGAGATTTCTGTAATTATACTCCCTGATTGTGGAATCTGCTCCCCATTGAGATTGGAAGAGCAGCATCTGTTGTGACATTTAGGTTAAAATTAAAGAGGCACACAAGTTTGTTGATGCGTTTAACTGCAGGGAATCATTTTAATTATTATTTGTAAGTTGCTTTCATAATTTAAAAAAAAAAACATAAAAATGAAGATGTGGAAAGGACTTTATGTTGTTTTGTTAAGAGATTGTTTTAAATTTTTAGTTATGATTTGTCCACAAATAAAAGGAAAAAAAGTAATCAACATGACTGAGACAGCATAGAGAAGCCATTCTGCATTCTTAGAAAACTATTCTTGGGCTCTACTGCTAGGTAATTTTTGTATTTTTCCCTCATTAAAACTGTATTGCTAATTAGGTCTCCCTTTAAAAATACTTTGAAGTCACAGAAATAACCTCACTTGTTTTAATTATAGAACTATTTTTTTCTGAGTTGGGTGTGTCACTAGTCTAGTCTGCCACAAATCTATAATACTGTATAGTTCTTCACGTATTGTTTTTTGAATATTATGTTTTGTAGCTGCCACCTATTCTCTCAGAAAGTAATTTCCTCCAACAGTACTTATTTTACAGGAAATCTTCTTAAAGATCTTTTTCTTCATCATTAGTATGGGATGTAGTTAACACTGGAATACTTACTGATACTATATAGATGTGTCTGTACAAAAGAGAAAAAAATTCAAGTTTCCTCTTCAGAATTTCAGTCTTTTGTCAATAAAATTTTAACACTTAATATTAAAAAATGTAATAATATCTTTCATATATGCTATCATAACTTAACATCATGAACACATGAAATTTGAAATCTTAATTTCCTTAACATCCTTGTGAGGCCCCATCTGGAGAACTGCACCCGGGTCTGGGGCTCCTAGCACAAAAATGACATATAGCTGTTGGAAGTGGGTCCAGAGGACAGCCACAAAGATGGTCAGAGAGCTGGAGCACCTCTCCTATTAAGAAAGGTTGAGAAAGCTGGCCTTGTTCAGTTTGAAGAAGAGAAGATTCTTGAGAAACTTAATTGCAGCCTTCTGGTACTCAAAGGGAGCTTATGAAGAGGAGGAATACAGACTTTTTACAGGACAAAGGTGAACAGTTTTCAACAAAAAAAGATTGGAGATTCAGGTGGAAATTCTTTAATCAGAGAATGGTGAGGCACAGGCACAAGCTGCCCAGAGAAACTGTGGATGCCCATTCCTGGAGGCATTCAAAGCCAGATTGGATGGAGCCCTGAGCAGCTTGATCTTATGGCTGGCAAACCCTGTCCACAGAAGGGGGGTTGGAACTGGATGATCTTTAAGATCCCTTTCAACCCAAGCTACTCTATGATTCTCATACTCATTTTATAATGACTAGCAATGTAAATTTTTATCTTCATAAGAAATCTCTCTCTCAAATTAGTAAGAATCCATCTAAGAATCCAATGATATGCCTGAGGAAAAAGAAAAAAAAAATATTAATTAGACCCAGCAGTTGCTTACTGTGCATGGAAGCAGATTTACCCTTCTATCAAACACACTGCTACTAGTGTTTCAATAATTGAGTTAGTCTTCTATATTGAAAATAATTTGTACAAAACTGTGCAGTGTTGTAAGTTTGCTTTTTTTAATATTGAATATTCATCTTCTAATGGAGGACTATTACAAAGGATAATGTGAAAATATCGCAGGGGCAATGAAACAATATTGAAAATGTCTTCTATACTGTGGAATTATTTCAGAATTCTTGTTATGGTTTTCTTGTCTGCAGAAAGAATAAGCATGAGCACGACACGCTTTAAAGAATTTGTTCTCCAGGACAGATGCATACAGACATTTGGAGTTGAGTAACAGAGCCAGTCTAGAAAAAGCATTCATCAGTTCACTTAAGAGTTGATAATTTCTTGTATGCGAGTACATGAAAAGTGCTTTTGAGAAGACTTAATTTAAGGATTACATACATTCAAATTTAAAACTTGATATGGATGATTTTCAGATACATTCTGGCAACATTTGCCCTCCTGCTTCATTTAGTTTATATTTTCAAGGAAATAATTTACAGAATTCAACAGGTACGTATTCCAGACTACTGTGACAATTTTCTAGGAAGCCAAAACAAATAAAAAATCTTTCATTTCAGAGAAAGAAATAGTCCATATTGAAAGCATCCATTCTTACTGCCAGGAAAATCAATCATCATCAGTGTTGGAGATGTCAGTCTGAAATACCTTCTAGGCAAATAGTTAAAAATCAGCAGAGTATCTTGTTCTTCAGCAATATTCACAGAGCCCTAGTTCTTTTAGCATAAATAGGCATCAAAATACAGAAATTTATACATTTCAATAACTACTTCCATTATACATTTCAATAACTACTAAATAACTACTTCCCAATCTGCTTACATTAATATCTTTTCAATAAAAGAGCACATATCACAGAACATGCAGAAAGGTCTTTTTGGTGGCTCATGACCACCAGATAGAAAAATGAATGAGCATTCTCAGGGTGCAAAGCAGTCTTGTGTACAGATCTTAAAGAAAAAAAATTGTGCATTTAAGGAAGAGAGAGACAATGTATAGAATCAGAGAATCATTAACGTTGGAAAAGAGAATTAATATCATCTAGTCCAACCATGAGGTATATATGAGGTATGAAGTACATAAAAACTCCAGATATCTGCCTTTTTTTTCCATGATTCTACATACCCCTTATTTCTAATGGGACCTGTATCAAACAACCATCCAAAATAAATACTAAAGATAATAATGGTGTATCATGCTAGCTTGTCCTGACTCTTCGGTCAGTAACAGCTTGAGTGGAAATAATGTGTGTCAATGTTATAAGATAAAACTTTCCTTAAGAAGCTCTCCAAGAGCAGATAGAGATGTATTCTAAAAACTAAAAAACAGCTTCTGCCCACGTCCTCAAACAAGAATGTCAGTGGTTTACAGGCTGGTTCAGCCTGGTTCTGTGAATAGTGGGGCAGAGGGATCCATAGATCCACGTCTTCAGAAAGGAAACAGGGAACCCCAAATAATTAAAAACAGCAGCAACGATCTGAGGAGATACAAACTAATTTACTAAATGTGGTATTGGAATGCAAGATAGCACACTATAATACAATATGTTTAGAATTGAAGCTAATAAATCAAATATAAAGAGAGAAAGTGTCTGAAAGGCTCACCATAATGCTGTGGTGAGATGTGTAGTCGGGTTGAGCAGCAGGGAGGAGAGCTGAAAAAAAAGGGAAAAGAGAATGTCAGGTCACCTACCAAGGCTTTATCTCTGTCCCCCCTGAGCAGAAATGATAACAGAACAGCGAACAGTCGCCTGGGGAATGTAGTAGTTCTTCTCTTCTGGGACAGGTGCCCAGACCTGGAACATTAACTCTTTAACTCCCAGTGAATTTCATGATGTTGTGATGTGGAATACCGATAACCAAAAATCATAAAACCACAACAATATGAAAGAAATAACTGTTTATTAAGAAGAAATTATGATTCGTATTGAATAGTCATTGAAAATGTTTGCCAGAGATTGCTGAAAGAGTGGAAAACCTAGATGGAAATTTCAGATTCAAAATAAGATTAGGCAAGCAGTGATGTAGGCAAGCCATGAGTGTCAGGCCTGATAATACCAAGACAGATCCATGAAGTAACAAAAAACTGAAGCCCATAAAGATAAGGAGGTGAACTTAATTAAAGAAGATGATAGTATTTCTTTACAGCAAAATAAATAAACCTGTAGTTCTATACTGACTGTACTAAACTGTCATTCTTCTCTATTAGCAGCTACGGAATGGAGTTATGCCTTCATGGAAAAGTAAAATGAGCATTTAGACTTGGATTTCTTTATAGGCTTTTGTTGCCTTTCCTTTCACCACCATTTGAGAAATCCTGTTTGTTGTTGTTGTTGTTGTTGTTGTTTTTTAAGAGGATAGAGAGTTGCCTGCTTTTTAATGAAGTTTCAGTTAAAAGCGAGTCTGTAAAATAAAGGGGAATAAGAACCTTCACAATGTCTTTACAAGAGAGCTCTGACAGTTATAATGAAAGAGTGGATGGAGAATGTATAGATAAAGGAAAAAGAAACTTGCCAACCTGTACCAGTTTTGAAAAAAACTTTTTTGTGGAAATGAATAATTGTTCACACAGACTTGTGAGAATTTAATTGAATCATTTCAAATAAAGTATAGACATTTGAATGATCTACAGTTTTGTAAAATGTGAGTTAGACAATGACGCTTAGGATGACAACTGAACTGAGATTAAATGCAATTGAAATTAAACACAACTGTTTATGCTGAGAAAAGTACTTACCCAAACTTCAGATATCTGTTTCTAATCAAATGACTAGCAGATGATCTTAGTTAAGTGTAGAACTGGTATCTATAACATGAAATATCCAACTCCCTTGAAATACCTTGCAATAGTATCTGCATTCAACTTTGTTGCATAATAATGTAGAGTCTCTCTCTGAGAATATTTTTTACTGTAATGTCTAATTAAAACAATATTAGTCAATCCTACTAGGTATTGCCTGTCGGATGGTCTGTAAAATGAAGACATGACAGAAGAGTCATAATGTTTATTACTGCAGTGTCTGAAGTGCTGCAGAAGAAAATAATCTACAGCAGAACTATTTTTATTATCAAAACGTACAGAAATAAAAATATGATGACCTCTAAATTCCTTATACAACTTGACAAGAATGAGACTCAAATTAAAGTAAAACCAAAGGAAATATGCAAGCACCTACCTTTTAATCTTGAAATTCTTAAAAAAAAGATTTTTCTCTTCATATATTTTCCATCTCCTGCTGTTCTTATTATCTGCTGTTCAACAGGTTCCCAACTGTAGTTTCCTTTGTTTCCTCTGACTGGTAGCACTTTTGAATTCATTCCAGCATCTCTGGGATTCTCTTTCAGTTGGTGCTTTCCTTGTAATCAGTGTCTGTCTAATTTAAAACTAAGGAACTCTCAGAATTTTCTTTCTCATTCTTTTCTATTGTGACCAAAGAACTAAGTAGTCTTCCACCTTTTCTTATGATCTTTAGTTCTGCTGTCTATCTCTCCAGTGATGATTTCAGTCTTAGAATATCAGAGAAAACCAAGGCCAAAAAAGTATGTTCAGTCAAAGAAAAACTGAAATGAATCACTGTAAAATTTTACTTGGCTAGCCTGACATGAGGCATGGCATTCCGAAACTTGAAGGCTGTCTTTGATTCATGACAAAGATTTTTTTCATTTATTAACACAAATAAATAAGTAGTTCTAATATATACAAAACAGCAGTCTCAGAAACTCACACTGAAATAGATCAGCTCATAAGACTGCCTTTCATCCATCTAATACCTTGAAACTAGGTAATGTACTCTATACAAACAGTAAAAAACTGCTAAGAGAAATGTTCAAAAATACTCCCTTGTAAAAGCTCTCCCAAGTTTCTTTAAAATCAGAATTATCTCCCTCCTATTCCTTTTCCTTCTTATAAAGCAAGGTTGAGCAGTTATGTATTGTAATGTTATTTCATAGAATCATACAATAGATTAAGTTGGAAGGGACCTTAAAGATCATCTAGTTCTAACCCATTAGTGGGTTGCCACCCACTAAATCAGACTGCCCAGGGCACCATCCAGCCTGGCCTTGAAGGTCTCCAGGATAGGGCATTCACAACTTCTTTGGGCACATGTTCCAGTGCCTCACCATCCTCTGAGTAAAAAATTTCATCCTAACATCTAATCTAACATCTAGCCACCCATCTTTTGATGCAGTCCAAAGTAAAGTTGGCCTTCGGGGCTACAAGTACATGCTGCTGGTAAACAAAGCAAAACAAAATGAAGAAACTGTTGTGAACACATTCTAGATGTTCCAGATATCTCAGTACATATCAGTTGGCTGTATTCTTCAGCATATATTCCCAACAGTTTAAATAACATATGTGTATCTGGTTGGAAATTCCCCACCTTGTTGTTGTGGTTTTTGCTTTTAAAGGCACATATTTTAGTCAAAACTGAAATTATACATGAGATTTGACAAATTCATATGGCTGAATCACCCTGAATTGAAATAACACTTTATCCTAAAATGAAATATTTCCTTCCAAGATAGGTTGATACCAGATATAAACTACTGATTTTTTGGCAATGGCTTACAAGTTCTGTGACATCTAGCTGGAACTAAAAACATAATACTATGTGTTTTGCCTTCCTCTTCTTCATCTTCGTAAGCTGTGTAACATAGGAGCCAATAATCCAAAAGCTCATGATGGAAAATACTGTATAAGATACCATATTTAAATTACTACAAAACACTGGCAGTCTAGCCCATAAAGGCCTCTACTAATGTAATCTCAAAAAGAAGTTGTACTTTGTGTATTGACATCTCAGAGTCTATTACATTCCAAAAATATGAGGTAATTTCTTCACCTGACGTATAAAAATAAGTATAAAAAATATGAACCTATTATGCTCTTACAATTCTGTTTTACAGATCAGTGTAGTATATACTTCCATTCATCTATTCTCATCTGTTTTATCATAACAAAAAGATTAGAGCACAATTTTGTCTGTTTCTGGCATATTTTACTAAACAGTATCAGTAATGCTTCATGGCTAATTATATCAAAGGCAGCTGCAAAACCTAAACAAATTAGTTCGAGGACTTTACTCTCTGCTGTTGCCAAAAGGAGATAAGCAGGCAATAAACCATTGCAGTCGTTCTGTCATATGTGCTGATTAAGGTTAAGGATTCTAGGTGTCAGCAGAGACTGGAATAATTATATCAACATCCAGAAATTATTTCTTTCTATACCAGCTCCCTAGAGAGGGCCTGGATTCTTAATTTGCTGGCTTCAAAAAAGATTGTCTTTTCCTCTAGAAACACAAGAAAACTTGAGGCATATTTCCATGATGTGAGTCACAAGCTAAGCAGAGAAAAACTAGCCAAAACCTCAGCAGAGCACATTTTGCAGTTGTCTTCTTCAAATTGAGCACTGTTCAAATAACAAGAGGAAAATATGTGTCAATATTTGTTTTAAGATCTGTGAAAATTAGTTACTGTAACCTCACATGACAAATGCAAGAATTCACTACACTAGACGTAGTTGACTGAAATTTTCTGTATATAACTGTTGAATCTGGTTTCATTACAGAAGAAAAAGGTGACATTTAAAATTTAAAATTTAAAATCTTCTCATATAGCATGACTATCAATGGAGAGCACTGTTATATATTCTTCCACTCGATTATAACCTGTCCTCTTTTGTAGAACAACATGAAGACATGCTTCACCACTGAAATGAATTAAAATGAATATCAGTTTTTCATGGCAAATGGATATTTTCTACCCTTATATATTTACGATTGCTCAACATAAAAATTCAGTTTGATCACAGACAGTCATTAATCCACAGAATATTACCAATATTCTAATGCTTACCATAAAGTCCTGCAGTGTGTCTTAAAACATGCCACTAGAGGAACAACATTAATGTTCTGTCTAAATAACTCTATGCCCACTTACATAAAACATTCTCAATATACTAATACTTTTCTTTTTCCAAGTCCATTTTGGGGTTTAATGTTTTAAGGATGTTTGCTAGATACATTATTAGCCTTAGTTGTCAACAGAGTCACATTCAGCTCTTAATTTTTGGCTATTATATTATTTGTCTGTGTTTATTACCATACCAAACATTGTTAAGTGAATTAGTCTGAAGGCTTGAAATTCCTGATTCTCTTTGTTTCCTAGGGAACAAGCTAGACAAGTTTAATTGCAGTGCTTGGAATGGAGAAAAAAACACTCAAACTCTTTAATGTATCATCAAAATGTTTCAATTTAAGGCATTTCTCAAAATTATCCCTTTTACATTTTAAGTAGGACATTTCTATCATATCACCTTGCTTCAAAATGATTAAGAATGTTACTAAAACAGGATGTTCACCACGTGTACCATGACAAATAATCACTATCCTTAAGCTGATCTTGTCTGTGACTTCACTGTGAGTAACGTAAGACCCTGTCCTACATTTCACTTAGTGTTTCCTTCCTAAGGAAAGAAGGTTTTAACTGTATTCTTATCCATTGGCCATGGTATTTTTGAAAAGTTCATATGATAAGGAAAAGTAAGAAATTTTCTCCACATGGATGTTATTTACACTGCATTTTAGGACACAAATGAAACAGGAGAATTGAAGTATCAGACTAGAGATGTCTGTCCAAAGAATATACATCTGATTCTATAGCTTGAATATTTTCTTTGTGCTGCCACTATAGATGAATTGGAAGAAAGCTAGCTTTCATAGATCTACCATAGCTATTCCTAGTATACACTCTGTACTGGCATAATTGGGCAAGAGTGCAGTTGAAGGACTGAAGGAGACAAAGCATTACGGACAGATTGCAGTGCCCATTCCTCCTTCTCCTCTCCCTTCTCCAGAGGGAAGAGGCAGAAGAGAGTGCGTGGGGGAACATTGTCAGAATGAAAAGTTATACCAGGATTCTCTGGATTAAATATGTTTTAATAAGTAGGAATACCACTGGACTACTGGGAAGTGTAAAACTCACAGTAAAAGGAAATTAGGAGTTCAAATGATCTCTCCTTGGGTGATTACATACTAGAACTCAAAAATTCAAGATGCCTTTATGAGGATTCCTCTGAGTTTAAAAAAGCTTGTGAATATTGTTATCAAATGAAATGTATTTCTAATAGTAGTTATCTACCTGAGGGGGAAGCAATTATAGAAATACTTTCAAAAAGAAACTTAGATTTCTTTTCTTAGTGTTCTGTTGTTCTTGTATAGCCTACAGATCTTAAGAAACTTCCATGAAAATATCTAGGGTGAATTTACATATACATGGAAAAATAAGATGAAATAGATTATCTTTTGAAAAATCATTCCAGCAATGTTTTCTTTAAGTCTGCCTGAATAGCACCTCGTAAGTCTTCTGAAACTACGAGAGACCTTTATTTCTTACACTCTTCACACTGCCTTGTGCCATGATGTATTTTGTTTTCATCTGCCTCATTTATGTACTGACATTGTTACTTTCAGGTAAAATACCACTGTTAGACTGGCAACTATTTCTGGAAAATAACTGTGATCAAACATATTTATGTGACTGGTCAGTAGAAAAAGATTTGTGTGACAATTTCTTAAGATTGAAAATTTAAATGAATGCTCATAAACACAAATATATAGCTTTTATCTAAACTTTTGTTTAAAATGACATTGTTTTCCTGCTTGTGAATGGTAGCATTCACACATCTTCCTAAGCTGTCATAACATTTGTCTTCTTAACAAATCAAAAATACTAACAAAAAAGGAAGGGTATCAAATATTCTAGCCTTTGATCTTAGCACCTGAAAGCAAATTTGAATCTTAGCATAATCTGTATCTATATTTCATGAAAATCTTCACTGCAGAACCATGGCCTAAGTCTATAATAACAAGGCTTTGAACCATTCTTAAATTAACATATCTCATGGCACTAGGTTATTTTCACTGAGAAAAGAATTGTTCTTCAGCTGATAGCAAAGGGGATTTCAGTTAAATATCAAGTCTCATTTCCAGAATTCCATTTGCATCATTGCTGAATAATCTTTTACAAAGCAGATAAGGAAATATTCAACTGCCAGTGTACTCCATGCTCCATGACAAGCATAGGAGGGGGTGGGATAATCAATTCTTGAGAAATGGAAAAGGACAAAACTACTGAGGTATAAAATACCACGTTCCTGTTTGACTGACAGATTATAAAAGAGAGGATGAAAAGCAGAAATGAAAGATTTCCATGTTTTTCAGTGTGGTTTGGCTACCAAAAAAGTATTCTGTAAGTAAATATAGCATTTCTTGCAGCGTCTCAGTCTTGTAGCACTTAAAGTTACAGACACAGTTATAGTTCATATTTATAATTATTAGAGATAATTATGTACCTAAGCACATATGATTCATATAGAATGAATCCTTTGAAATTAATATCTGACACTAATTTGTGAATAATGACTGGCCTATGAGCTCAGGACTCTGAAGTGATAGCAATCTGCAATCATGCTCCTGTGTCATCAACTTCTGGTCACTGCTACATTATTTCTGAACTATCTTTAGTGCTATGTCATAGGAACATTTTAAATATTAGAGTCTAAAGGAGATAAACATGTTTCTTGTGTTCCTTTTCCAGTAATGTTTCTGTTCAGATTTTCATTTTCTTGGACAGGCAATGAGAAAGCCATTGTACTGTACACTCCCACACTGCTTTGGTAAGAATTGTATGAAGGTAAGACTGAAGAAATGCATCTCAGACCCTGAATTTTGTACATCTGCCTAAGAACGAATTCAGATAGAGCACGTACAACATGGAATGTTTCCCCTGTCAACACATAAGGAACATCTCTAAAAATAAAAGGCAGATACCAGACTATGTAGTAAAAAGAGTTCTCTCTTTAGGTGATCATTCTCTTTTTGTGGGTGTTTCTTTGTCCACAGAAAACCCCAAGAAGCAGATGAAGTAGTTAATTCCTGTCTCACACAAACTAAAGTTTTTTTTGTTTTTTTGTTTTTATTTTTTTTCCTAAAATAAAATTTATTTTCTCACATATTTAAGTTTAATTACTTGCAATGAATAATAATAAGAAAAAATAAACTCTCCTTCAACATTCAGGAATATATCTCACAAATTATGTCTCTGAATTTTACATTTTGTAAAAATCATACATCTCCTTTGACCTTATTTTCTGTTTGACTTAAATTTTTCAGTTTTGATGTGTCCTATAGGTCAAACACTGAACAACAAACACAAAACCATCCCTGAGACTTAAAAAATGACAAGGCCATTACTTTTTTTCTTTTTCTTTCCTGGTATCTGTTCTAACACAGGTTATTGGAAAAGTTCAAAATACAGTGCTTGATTAAATACACAGTTCCCATATGAAGTCTGCACTTTGGAATGAATTCAGTTTGTGCTAAAGCTAGAATACCCTAGGGTTTTGCACTCAAAGAAGGCAAACTAGTCTGAAAGGAATAATCCCTGTTTGGATGTGAAAAAATATTTAGAATTATCATTAGCAAATAAGCTCAAAGGAGAGTTATGTTAGATAATCTGATATGATTTCTCATGTGTATATGCCTATCAAAAGATATCTGTGTTATTGTTTATCAAAAACAACGTAGCTCACTCAATATGCAATATTTTTCATTATACCTATTTTAAAGAAGTGAAATGGGAAACAGCTTCTTCTTAACCAAACAAGATTTCATTCTAGTGACTTTGCAGGTATCTTGTTTAGCCATGTTTGCTCTATGTCTGTTCATTTAGCTGTTGTTCAGGAAGAAGGAAAACACCAATTTAGTAAGACAAAAAAGTCAGTTTTTCTTTTCACACTATTTTTTTCACACTAGCCCATTAATTTCCAAGGTACATTAAATGCATTGGGAGTTTGAAAATAAACACTTCAATCCTCAGAGTATTTCTGCTCGATACAGTATAGTCACTACAAATTTCCAGGTCATAATTAGCTGTTCCATCTGTTTTTATCTCTGATTTATCATTTGGCACTTCTCACTTCTTTTGCAAAATTAATTTTTCATCTTTTTTTCCTTTAGAGCTCATTTCATCCCCTTATTCTTTTAGTGAAATCCTGATCTACAATGTAAGGCAGCCCAACAACACACAGATGTAAGCAATGACATTTTTTATATAAGCAGCACAATCAAGGAGAAGAAACTGAAAAGAAGAAAAAGCCAGATATCAATTACCTTGAAAAAGTTAAGTAGAAAACCGAAAGAACTAGAGTAATTTAATAGGTAGAGCAGGGCCCGTGTTCAAAAAAGATGTTTATAAGCATTTTCATATAAATACAAAACAACCTTCTTCAGTGCTTTTTATCAACTGCTCCTTTGCCCTCATGTAATCTGGATGACTCCTGTTCTACCGAATAACAATTTCTTGTAAAGATAAGGTATGAGCTCTAGAGATAAGAAGTTTTCTTTTTCAGATTTGATCCCTTCATAAAATGTGTACACCACAGTGATACTCTAAAATGACTTTGAGCTGCTTCATTAACTTTAATTTCTATAATAGTTGAAAGACCTGAGAACAGGTGCAAAATGAACTACTATTAGGTGATAATTCATTGTCCCTTGATAAAAATTAATAAAAAATACAGAACTAAAAAACACCTTCAAACCTCTTGGAAGATATCTTTAAGTGAAAGAACATTGTGATGAGAATATATTCCCTTCCTCTTCTGTGCAGGTTAGGATCACCTCATGATTACTTGGTTTGTTTCATTATCGCCTCTCAAGGAAAGATACAATTTAGGAAACAGGGTAAGGAATAGGAAAAAAAAAAATTCAAACTGAATTTGTGATTTATTTTTATTGGAAAATTATTCTGCCCACTGAGACAAAGCAGATTTTTTGAAATTTTTTATATTATCTCATTGTTATATACAGCATCACTGTTGTTAGATAAGTCTAATGAAATGGTACCTGTTTCCTAACAGGTGTGAGAGAGAATCAAAATTTCAAGGTTTATTGAAATAGAAGGAATGCTAAAAATGAGGGGAAAAAATAGAAATGGTACCTTTTATATGCTGTGTGTCTGATTAATGAAAGCAGAAGCATTTAAAAATATTTTTGTTTTTTCCTGATAATCCTATTTTGTCAAAAGTCATTTATATTTGGATTTATTTTTTTAACTCATAAACTTCAACATTACTAGACTCGTTAAATAGCCTCAATTTCATAGCATGAAGGATATATGAATACTTAAAAACAAGTTTATGACATCATATCAGATTGAATAAAAAATGTACTTTACCAGAAAAAATAAGCTGTTGTTGATTATCTTGGTTAAATTTTAGCAGGTGAGGCTATTAGATTCTGAGTCCCAGTTCAAAGAGGAGTCAAAGTCATTACCCTGGCACAGGTGATGCATGGATCTTCATCTTCAACAGCATTTACTTCTAGCCAAAAGAAATCTGTCCAGAGGAGCACTCAGATTCTAAATTATTTAAAATTTTATATATTTTTAAAATGAGACTGCCTTTTGTTTCATTTTGTTTAATTCTCGACAAAATACAGAGAAGGCTATCTAGCTGCTTCCTATAGCTCACACTTTGCATGGCAGTCAAAGACTACAAGACAGGTAATGATGAAGACACTTGATATTTCATCCTCTGATTATTTAGGGCTTTCAAGATGGTGCCTAATTGAATCTGACATCTGTTGAAATGATGAAAATGTGAAATGCAAATTTTTAAACAGCTGTGAATGTATTTTTCTGAAACTTACCTTATAGTTCTTCTCACTGTATATTTGTGAAAATCATGCTTTTTATTAGCTGTTCTTTCTGCTCTTCTACATATCAGTTTTCACAGACATTATAATTGTGTTAGAACTCCTCAGGCATAACACCTAAACATTTTAGACTCCAACAGATCTGTGTTCTCATCATGAGAAACGTAGCATGCAAAAGATTTTAACAAAAAACTAAGCTCTTCGTTTTCTACCTCATTGACATTTACTTTTACTACACATTGATGCTTATTTTAATCTTAACCATAGCTGCATGGTCAAAAAACTAATATGAACAAAGTGACATCACTCATTATTTCATTCTTTCTTCTAAATTCTTGAATATATTGCATTATATACAGAGTACAGAAGTCCATCCTTATCTTTTGCATACATGACAGCAGGAAAACATATGCCAAGTAGAAAGGTCTAACAGAAATGTCGGCTTTCAGAAATCAAGCAAACTCACCTGTGAATTGCTCACAGTATTTTCTTTTTCTTAATACTGAGAGCCACCCTGGCACATGTTGTATTTCCATAGCACTTTAATTTGATGGTGCAAAAGTATGTCATGGTTCTAGTGAAATGGGATGTGCAGAGCCACTAACATCTTAATCTAAAAACCCACAGGTCTATAAAAGCAAAACAATGCGTCCAAAATTTACTGGAATTACTGAAACACTCCTTTTGAACTAGATCTTAAATCTGACCCATGGTTCTGTGACAAGTTTGTGTTTTTTAAACAACATGGAAAAGAATCTTTACAGCTGATTCTAAATAAATTCTTATCCTCACTTCATCTCTCTTATGGAGATACAGATTTTAAAACCTGGGGAAATAAAACATATTGAAAATTATCTGGGGAACATACCTTTCAATAAATCAGAAACTGACACTAGACTTTAACATAGAATCTCTGGGTCTCCTGTCACACTGTGTATTTCAGACTCATTCTGAAATACATTAGACCTACAACAAATTTTCCCAGCAGCCTTTTATGCTCTCAGCTTATCCATGTTCTCATCAAGATAAAGTTTTAGCAGTAAACTAACCACAGAGAGGTCATAACCAGGGAAGCAAAAAATACCTTTCATTGTATTTTAATATTTTAATTTTCAGTAATCAGGAGCAAAATGCAGTTCTAGTTAAAGAAAATCATACATGCGTGTTCGTACAATGTAACGATAAAACATTAACATCTCTGTCAGAATGACAGCTTGACTAAGCATTAAAAATATTAAACAAATGGCACACTTAGGGACATGATTAGATTCTAATAGTCTGAAGTGCTAATAGTAAGGAACTCCTGGTGAAATGTTCTCTGTCTTCACAGAGAAGTGAATTGTATATACATTATGCTTGTTCAGCCCCTAAAGCTGTCTGTGGAGTAGCCACAGCACTTCAATGGAAATTATTGTACATGCACAGGTTTGTTACAGATGCTCTCTTGGATAGTGGCAGAGATTGACACTGTTTGAATGTTGGCCAAATGAGTGCTGCAGAGTAGATGAAAACTTAAATATATTCTAATATCATGAAGTCACTTCCTCAGTGTGTTAAAGATACTCCAGTATAAATGCCCTTGCCAATGCGAGGAGAGTTTCATGCTTGGTTACTTTCAGCTTCCAGAGAAATGCAAATATATGCTTTGAATACTTCATAAATGGATGTTAATTTCAATTCTTTTACGGTATGCTCTTTCAGAAATGAATAATGGCATTCCTTGGTGAATTTATACCATTATAAATCCCCGTGCCTGAAAGAACATAGTTTGCAATGGATTATGCCTTCAAGGAAAGGTGAGATTGTTACTGGCTGTTACTCTGCTAAAAGTGAAAATCAATTAATTTAACCCGTTATTATTTTTGCATATTTTATTAGTTAAACAACTGACCCAAAACCTGTGATAAAAATATGTGTTTTCTAAAAGGTAAATTTTGATGTTTGTAGTTCAGTTAGCACTTCAATTAAGAAATAATTTTGTTACAATTCTTGGGTATTTTAGTTTCCTTTGAAAGCATTTATTTCCTTCAGTATCATGCAGAAGAATCAGGCTAGATTCTTTGGAAGTGAAAAAGAAGAAAGAAGACTTCCTTTCCATTGTAAAAAGTACAGAATAGATGCTCACTGTAGCTGGAATATCTTTTGAGATAATTTAGTAATTCTCTGCTTGGCCTGAACATTACCTTTTTTGGTGGTGAAGCATCAAAGCAGTGAGAAGGCTGTGAAAACTCTGTCCAAGAGATATCTCCATGTATATTTCTTTATCACCTCAGCATAATTACTTCTTTGTTTTACAGAGTTCTTCTCCACATAAATAGGAAAACTAAGATATCTGAAATATGATCATATAATGTGAAGTCTATCAGGGGCATACTAGAAGGAGAAAACAATCATGTTTTGGAGTTGGAACTAGATGATCTTCAAATCCCTTTCCAACCTAAGCCACTCTATGATTCTATTCTATGAATATGCTGTCACATAGTTAACAATATAAGGAGAATAGACCTACTGTCTGGTTTGTTTCATGGTTTGATTTCATTCATCTAGCCTAACCTGGATTATATACTATCTTGCTGTTTCATTTGAATTATAATGAGGTACACATAGGTCTCCAAGAATTGACACTGAGTTTCAATTATTATTAAGTTGGACTTAGCTATATTTCATTACATAGATATTTATTTTTCTCTCCTGAACTGTAGTGTACAGCTATCACCTTCAACTCAGAACTCTTCAAAGTTTTTAAGGAACTTGAGCACATTACCGAAGTCACATTGCAATAACTCTAATAAATTGCACCTGTGGACTCTTCTCTGTTTTATTTATACACTGTATCACAGGTTATTAACAGGAAATAACCCACTGAGATACAGCACTCTTGTTTACAGTAAGATTCTTGTAGTGACAGCAGGAATGCAAAACATAAAAACAACAGGGAACACAGAACTAATAAAAAGACAAGGCTCTATAAAGCAGAGAAAAAAAAAAAACAGAAGGCCAACTGTGAAAGCAAAAATAAAACAAAATAGTCTTCCATCATAAAACAATCAAAATCTACTGTATACTTACAGATACCAGAAAGATCAAATACCCACTGAGTTTGAATATTTATGGGTGTCAGGATAGAAGTTAGGAAATCTGTGAGCTAGAATTAAAAACCTTATCAGCAAGACATATCTTCCCCCAAAGATTATTATTTCTGCTTCCACCTAGCAAAGAAGAAAAATAAAATCATCAAACGAAAAAACTTTAGCATTAAATACTTAAAAAAAAAAAAAAAAAAAAAAAAAAGCATCTGAGAAATTGTTTTCAAATGAACTCCTGGTATTTTTGCAGATATTCTGATACATGCACTGGATAGCTGCAATAAAACTATTAACCATTCCGTTGCTCACCATCAGAAGTTCTGTTTGTGATACAAGAGAAAAATCACCTGAGAAAATAATTAGAATCTGAATATAGTGATTATTTTATACATCATGTTATATTCTGTATAGTTTATTCAGCATATCTCCTTGTTCTGTTATTCTCCCCATCACACTTTACTTCATGTTTCTCTATACTTGTATTTAGTATCATCTTATGTCTCCAGGGCAGAAAGATTTGTCAAGATGAAGACAAAGATTTTTAATAGAAATGGGATGTGAGGAACGTCTCTAGTTATTCTTCAATTTTTTGCAGAAAATATACAATGCTAAAGCTTTAAGCATTCATTTGTTAACAAATTTAAATGTTCCACCTGTCAAAATTAAAGGTAGAAATATTTCTTAGAAGTAAGCACTGTATATTAAAGTTGGAACTATAGCCACAAATAAATTATGGTGTTGGAAAAGGTTAATTTTGGCACAAGGCACACAGTTACAGTATCACCTCATGCTGAAGTGCATCTTCACCTTTATCTCACAATGAAATAATATATTCTTATGACTCAGACAAGCTTACATATCAATCACTCACTTCCAGAGAATACTGCCATGCAAAAGGACCAAAGTCCCAAGGTATGGAAATGAGATAGAGTTCACATCTATGTCACAAGGGGAAAACAGAGAGAGAGGTAAGGGGAAAATGTTGCAGGTAGCTATTGAAAATCCAGTCCTGCTTCTTCCTTGAATCATGATTCTGTGGTTCATAAATTGATCTCTTTTATATGATTTCCTCATCTCTTAGTTATTCCAGCATCCACGCAGTGAATAACTACGCAATTACTCTGCAAACCTTATCTGCCCTTAACAGCTCAATGTGGTTTTGTTCGGACAAGGCATCAGTAAGTATCCCTGAGTACGCTCCTCAGGAGTGGGAAAGTTTTATAATGTAAGTACTGTTCTCATTATTCCTCATGTCACTTGGACTATCTGTACTAAAATATACCAGTGTGAGTCACTACAGGTACTGCTTTCTGGACTAGTCACTGTCCTATTGCACTAACTATATTACAACACCTGATCAACAGCTTCTCTGGAGCTAATACCTTGTTGCATAACTTCATTGAATGTCTGCTTTGTATAGATGACTAGTTAGTAGTATGCTGTTTTCCTACATTTCTCTTTTCTCTTTCTATTTTTTTTTATTTTTTTTATCTTCATTCTGAACAACAAACCACTTGACAATGCTGTCAAGAAGGCTGAAGTAGGGAAACACATGCGTTATTTTCTTCAGCTGAAAAGGAAATCATCACTGTTACAAATAGCTTCAGGCTAATGTATCACCTTCACCCTCATCCCTCCTAATGAGCATAAATATTTGATTTATTCACTTTTTTCTGGACTTAAAATCACTGTCTATAGCAGTGGCAGTGGAAGTGATATACAGTGTTAAGTCATGCTGAGTCTGAGTAAGCTTGATCCCTAGTGACATTTTCCTAGGAGAAAATCAGCCTTCTTCTATGTTTCTGAAGAATTATTTCCCTAAGTTTTACTTTAAAATAGTGGACAAAATTCTCTATAGTATTTCCTGTGCCCTTGTATGTAACTAGCAGGTTCAAAAATGATTAATATTTGCATTCTAAATATCATGTATTAAGATTATTAATTCTTATTATTTGATTATTTGATTCCTTGTCACTCTATCAAATGCTGCACTGTCTCCAAGAAATCAAGGAAACTAATTGCTCTCATACACGAGTTATCAGTTGTGCTTGCCTCAGGACAGTGCTAATATATTGTGTAACCTGCAAATTATATACTTTGCTTCTCTTCATCCAATATATATTTGTCTGAATGTAAAATTTAGTAATTATCAGTCATAATTTTAACTGCGGGCAAGTTACAAACATACTTTTTTTTTTTTTCTTAAGAAGTGATGTGCAAATAGAAATTTAATTGCCAAATCAGAAGTGTCCACTTACTCTACAGTATAATTATATATTAATGTATCATGGAGAATTTTGCTTAACTTATGCGTATCTGATACATTTAAAAGGAAGAATTAAAGATATATATTTACAAATGAGTACAACAGTCCCTGGAGATACAACATCTTATTTTCAGTTCACTTGGCAAGGACACTAATTACATGATCACATATTCAGCAGCATTCAGAAAAGTTATTCATTCATCCAGTAAGACCCAGGATGTCAGGCAGGTCACTGCCGATAAGCACTACATTGAGAATCTCAGATGATGGTATACGAGGAAAATTAAATGTGCAGTTTTTTGCAAAACAATCTCCCATAAAGAAACTAAATCTCTGAGATTGACCTCTTTGTTTGCTCGGTGACTGAGTGAAAAAAATCACATTCCATGGGGGAAAAAAAAAAAAACAAAAAAACAGAAAAACAAAAAAACAAGTTATCTATAGCCTTCATGAAGATAAATGAGAAACAAAAGGAAAGAATATACTGGTTGATGTGCAAATCATAAAACGTATTATAAAGGATATCATCATGCCAGACATCAATATGCTCTGGATGGATCCAGAGATCCATCTCTCAGAAGAAAAGGATCCTTGGGGAAAAGCTAGCAGGGCTCATTGGAAGGGCCTTAAACTAGGTCTGAAGGGGAGACAAGGAGAATAGCGAGCCTTAACATGATAAGGTGTGGGATGGCATAGATACATTAGAGGGACAGGGTGTTATCAGGTGCCCTCAACCTGCTGCCCTGAGAGATGCTGGCAACACTGCAGTACATACGAAATCCTATGATGACGAGGCAGTAACTGCTGGGGCAACAGGAGATGACAACAGGGAGACTCAATGGAAATACTTGAGAAGAATGAACGAGTTATCCTCTAAGAAAGCAACAAGACCACATGCCCAGTTGAAGTGCTCCTACACCAGTGCTAATTTTAGCAGTAAAATTTCTATCTATTTTAACAGTTATTTGTGAATCATTGTCTGAAGCTGAAGGACAAGGTATACCTACAGACATGATCCTTATTTCTTTTCCAGCTTCTGCACATTTGACACAGCTTATTGCTCTATTCTAACCATGTTATGTTCTTCTGCTGGCACAGCCATCCAGAGCAGAGGAATAAGAATCAAAAGAGATAATTTTTTTACAGATAATTTTTCTGACAAGCTCAGTGGGAGTATTTCTATCTAGAGTTTACACCGACACTTACTTTATGAAATTCAAGATAAGCTTTCCCAATAATATTTAAGGATGTACAGTTTTGGACCATTGTATTCATATCTTTTCATGTTGTAAAGGACCACAATGTAAGGCAGTGATGTAAGGCAGATCACAGCGTTTACTTAGGGATTTCTTAATTTTACACAAAACTATTTTTTGAACTATTAAATATTTTCAGAAAATTATAAATTCTTGAAACTGACTTAGAAAACTATGAAAAATACCTCAACTTTAATAGGTAAAGTACTGAAATGACTAAGTTGTAAGTATTCATCTTATTACTATGATGATGTCGTCTTTAGCTTCCCTTGTGCCCATTTTCCCATTAGATTATAAGACTGCTTACTGCCAGATAAACTCTTCTCAAGATAGGTATTTTGAAAATCTCATTAAAATATCTTGCTACCTTCTCTCTCGAGGAAAAGAGACATACAACAATGGAGAAACAAACAAAGAAAAAAGGAAAAAAAAGCACCCATAGCATAACAAACCATAATTTTCATGCCTTAATTAGTATTTTGGCAATTCTTCCAAATTTTTTTTTCCAAAAGGTTTATACTAAAACAGCATTCTGTAATGACCTCATCAAAAGTTCCTGAGAAAGAACATCTCTACTGAATTAGATATAGTCAAATAATACCCCCTTTAAAACACAGTACTATCTTAAAAGCTCCTTTTCAACTGTCTATCTCAAGAATATGTTCTTTCTCATTGTCACTGATGGAAGGATACTGTTTACCACCTAATGAAAGGTAACCTCTTCTCCCTTCCCTTCCCACTTGAGTTTGACTATAGAAAATTACAGATTGGATTTTAATCTGAATTTTATTTAATTCAACAGCACCATCTCCTACTGTTATTCACAACGCTATCAATTTTTGCTGTGTTACAAGTTACTGTTGACTTTTTTACTTATATTCCTTCTAATCTTCATTATAATTTTTATTTTAGCACTGGTGACATTCCTGATGCTCAGAAACTGACAGGACAAGGAATCTGAACTGATGTTAATTTGATTCAAATCATCTGTACAGTACTTCTGCAGCAGCCTGAACAACTGCACAGAATACAAATATATTTTCCAGTGTTTGAGCAGTGGGACTTTTCACTCCTCTACTCCTCAGCCTCCTCAGTATGAATATAACTTACCATTATTTCCTCATTGTGAATATAACTTACCGTTCTTCTTCTTTCCCTATTATCTTAAAAACTTTGTCTCTCAGTGCTAGTTCTAACTTAAGTAACATCATTGGATCTTTAAGTAATCTCTTTAGCACCCATTGGATCTTATCATTAATGGTCTTATCAGCAATGAAGTATAAAAATCAATTTTCTTAGTAAAAGGGTTCATTATTCAAACAGATCCCCATGAATATATTTTGTCTTCAAAACATCTTATTTTCAATTTACTTGTCAAAAACACTAATTAGATTATCACATATTCAGCAGCATTCAGAAAAGTTATTCATTCATCTTGTACAACCCAGGATGTCTGGAAGGTCACTGCCAATAAGCACTGTTGAGATAAAACTTCTCACTAACGTAGAGAAGAGGATAATAATTATGACTATATGTATATATATAATCGTATATAACAAGTGATGCGCGAGCAATTGCTCACCACTCACCAACCAATGCCCAGATATACCCTCAAGCAGCAAAAGAGAGCCAGATGAACTCCCACTCCTTTCAGAACTCTTTCCACATGGTGCCATATGGTATGGAATATCCCTTTGACAAGTTTAAGTTAGCTATCCTAATTCTGTTCCCTCCCAGCTACTTGGGCCCTTCACTGAGAATGGCCTTGACTCTGTATAACACTGCTTAGCAGCAGCTATAAACATCAGTGTGTTATCCACACTGCTTTTCTTCTAGAATCAAAATATAGCATCATACCAACCACTCTGAAGAAAAGTTCCATCTCATCTGAAACTAAGACAGAAGCTCAATAAATCAGATGCAAACTGAACAAAATTCTCTCTAACTGACACGTCACCATTTTCCAATGGAAGAGCTTCAAAGTCAAGGATCTTCCCAAAGGTTACTAAATGAGGATATCATTTTAAAAGCCCCAAACAATAAATCTTCCACTTTCAAGTCTTAGCAACTTTATAGTACTTACATAAAGAAATTATGATTACAGAGCACCCCTTAAGGACCAGCCCCAGGCATGCACACTTCAAACACTGTCTGCTTCACAGACAAACAAAAAAAAAACAGAGAGAACATTTACATATACAAAGCTTGTCCATTCTATCTCTTCCCTTTTTAAATTACTCACTTCACAGCTTGGGAATATTTCCATACAGACCATACTTGATTAATGGGGCCAGCTCACATTAGTTACAGTTCTTTCTAGAAAAACTTTGATACAGGCCATCTGTCAGAGTCTAGTCAGAATACATATGCACGCATGCTGGAGCATTAGGCAAAGTATCCAAAGAGAGATAAAGAACATAAAAGCAGGCCATGTCCTCAAGTAGTTCCTCTAAGCTGCTGAAAAGAGATTTGGCATCAATATAAGCAAAACCAGGATGACTCGTCCTCCACTGCTTTACAGAGAAATGTTAAATCCAGATCCTCGACTTCTAATCCATATATTCAGTAAAATAGACTAGTTATCGCTGTTTTCAAAGTAAAGTATGAAAAGTGTACTGTCCTCTTAAAAAATGACAGGAAATCATCTGTTTATATTTTTTTATTTTCTTATGAATCAATAAAAGTGAAGAAATCTGTGAACTGTTAACATGCTGCATAGTAACAACCTCCCTGCTTTCCTACCATATATCTCCTACAGTCTGGAAGACAGCTTTCTTTTCAGCCCTCCCTTCTTATTAGATTATAGAACTTGCTCCCCTTAGATAAAGGCTGTTTTGGTTTCTTTTTGCAGTGTTGCTGCAGTCATTATGATCTTTGAGTCAGTTATCTGTTACTAATCACAAGGTGTTTATAGTTCACCTCGAGGTATTTGTGGTGAAGCATCTCTTTTTCTCTCTCCCTTTCCTCTACAAAGAGAAAGGAATTCTTCCTAAAGGTCCTGGTCCAGATGGCAGTATCCAGATTGGTATAGACCTTTTGCAAACTTGCATGTTATATCAAGAAGCATTCTCATCTTGTTTTGCTTTGGGCTTTTAAAAAAGGCATACCAAACATGGCAACTTTCAGGGACATGTATTTTGGTTAGATTCTGAAATTTTCTGTGGTGAGACTTCTCTAAGATAGACTTGCAGAACTACATCCACAGAGCCAACAGTGCATGGCTAGATATCCAGAATGGCAGTCAACAAGGTAGATACAGCAATATAGCTGTGTTTTTGGGCTCTGGTACAGAACAGGTAGAATGGACCGAGTGATCTTGGTGATGCCCTTCCAGCTGAACAACATGGAAATTAACCATGCAATTTGTTTTTGAAAGTACTTGTGTACAAATTATAAACACATAAAATAAACACATCAATTGTCAAAGTTGTCTTCCCCCTCTATTCTGCCCTAGTTAAGCCTCACCTGTGTCCAGTTCTGGGCTCCTGGTACAAAAATGACAGTGATCTCCTGGAAAGAGTCCAGCAGAGGGCCATAAAGATGATAAAGGGCCTGGAGCATCTCCCCTGTGAGGAAAGGCTGGGTGACCTGAGTCTGTTCAGTCTAGAAAAGAGGACTGAGAGGCAATCTTATTAATGTTTATAAATATCTTAAGTGTAGGAGACAAAAGGACATGACCAGCCTCTTTTCAGTGGTCTGTGAGACAGGACAAGGGGAAACTGCTATAAACAGAAGCATAGGAAGTTCTGCATCAATATGCATAAGAATTTCTTCACGGTGAGGGTGAAGGAGCACTGGAACAGGCTGCCCAGAGAGGTTGTGGAGTCTCCTTCTCTGGAGATATTCAAGACCCATCTGTACACCTACCTGGGCAGCCTGCTGTAGGAAGCCTGCTTTGGTGGGGGGATTGGACTCAGTGATCTCTAGAGGTCCCTTCCAACCCTTACAATTCTGTGATCATGTCTTAAGTATTAGATCATATTCAAAATCCACTTTCTGTTAACATTTCTCAATCAGTGAAAATCCTGATGATACAATATTTGGGAAACAAACGTGCATTGTCCAGATTTTTCAAGTGTGTATTGATGATTACTCCCATGCGTAACTGTTTCTACATTAAATGTTCACGGTTTGCTGTGGAAATGCTTCTTTCCTCTCTCCTCTTACCTTTCAACTGTTACTGCCTGCAATGAAACGAACTAGCTGCTTAGTTGTCATTCTTGACTTCTTTTTTTCTAATAAAAAACAACACTAAATTTCATTTAAAATGCATTTCTTACATTGGACAGCCAGTGAAAGAAAAAGAGTGACTTTGATGTGTGCTAAGGAAATATGTATTAGCATGAGATTTCTCAATGTTTTAAAAGTATTATCTCATTGAAAGTGTACAGAAATAATCAAACATGAAGGGAGGGAAAAAACATCTAAGTAACAGCTGTGGCATGGATAGCCAGAAGTATTTAGAACCGTAACAAAAACCATAGAAGTTACAAATTCTTCAAACAAATGGTGAGCTGTATCCATATCTCTACTTTATCTAGTTGTTTCTTCCATCCATAAGTCATGTATTATTTTTTCCTCAGGCTGACATGCTTTCCTGTTCAAGGAAGAACACAAGGGTCTATTGAATTTAACACAATTGGTTAGTGAGAGATACTTAATTAAATATTTCTTCTGCAGGATTTTAGCATCACTGGAAGTGTATTAAGCCTGATTTGAAGTTGAGTCTACTATACACTGCACCATCTCAGATAAAAAAGCAAAATTTTAACCTCACCATTTTGTTTCAAAATCATGTAAATATATTCTGACCCAGAGTACAGAGAAATTGGTGCAGGCACGTGTACCTATTTTATGCCTGCCCTCCCTG